>VXBI01004479.1:96069-183981 GCA_013397375.1 Toxostoma redivivum
CACCGAGGCGCAACAGGCGGATGGCGGCGGGCGGCGGGCGCTGAAGGCGAGCGGGGCGAGGCGGTGGGGCAGGGAAGGGCAGCAGCGCCGGGCAGAGCGGGCAGGATGCGGGCGGAGGAGCCGCTGGCGCTGGCGGCCCCGCGGGCGGGAGGCGAGGCGGAGGCGGAGGCGCCGGGCGAGGAGCGGAGCGGCGGCAGCTGCTGCAGCAGCGAGCGCCTGGTGATCAACATCTCGGGGCTGCGCTTCGAGACGCAGCTGCGGACCCTCTCCATCTTCCCCGACACGCTGCTGGGCGACCCCAGCCGCCGGGTGCGCTACTTCGACCCGCTCCGCAACGAGTACTTCTTCGACCGCAACCGGCCCAGCTTCGACGCCATCCTCTACTACTACCAGTCCGGGNTCGACCCCATCCTCTACTACTCCCAGTCCGGGGGGCGGCTGCGCCGGCCGGTCCATGTGCCCCTCGACATCTTCCTGGAGGAGATCCGCTTCTACCAGCTGGGCCAGGAGGCTATCGAGACCTTCCGGGAGGACGAGGGCTTCATCCCAGAGGAAGAGAAGCCCCTGCCCCAGCACCACTTCCAGCGCCAGGTCTGGCTGCTCTTTGAGTACCCCGAGAGCTCCGGGCCGGCCCGGGCCATCGCCATCGTCTCCGTGCTGGTCATCCTCATCTCCATCGTCATCTTCTGACTGATGACCCTGACTCGCTGTTCACCAGCATCCCTGATGCTTTCTGGTGGGCAGTGGTGTCCATGACCACGGTGGGCTATGGGGACATGTATCCCATGACCATTGGTGGCAAGATTGTGGGCTCCTTGTGTGCCATTGCTGGTGTGCTCACCATTGCCCTGCCTGTCCCTGTCATCGTGTCCAACTTCAACTACTTCTACCACCGAGAGACTGACCATGAAGAGCAGTGCCAGTACACCCATGTCACCTGTGGCCAGCAACAGTCACCCTTCTCTGAGCCCAAGAAGGGGGACAGTAATCAGTCCCTCAGCAAATCTGAATTCCTGGAAGCAGAAGACCTGGAGTCCATGAAATATTCCAACTTCATTCCTCCCAATAACCAGGGATATAAAGAGAAGAAAATGCTGACAGAGGTGTGATGGGTTTTGTTGTCCTGGGTCCAGACACGGAGCTGCAAGCTGCTGTTACAGTTGTCTTCCTACAAGCAGCTGGATCTATTCAGCATTTACATGCCAGACTGTGAATTGTGATACCGTAAACAGAATGATTGTGATAATGGGCTCTTCTGGCCTGATTTGCTGTTTCTCATTACTGTGTGCGGCCAGAAATGTTCTTGCTTTATTCCGTGGAGTGCTAGCTGTCATCCCCACTCCCTTGTGCATTTCTTTCTCTGCTTTTCATGACTGCTTTAATCCAACATTTGCTCCGAAACCAAGTCTTGTTACTCCACCAGCAGAGAAGCCCTTGCCACTACTTCAGCAGAAGCATTCAGCAGAGTAAACAGTTAAAGGGGCTATAAACATCTGGCTGGAGCCGTGCTCTCAGTCCCTGTGCCAGCGCAGTGCCCTTGGCTGGGATCAGTCACGCCTGCCATGCCATTGCCTTTGAATAATGGAAACGCTGCAGCCAGGATCACAGGGAGCTCTGCAGCTGTAGGGGAAAGCCAGCAAGCAGATGCCTGCCTTCTTTGCAACCCTTGGCATGCTAAAAGATCCTCCTGGTTTGTGTTTAAAAAAAAAAAAAGGTGCATAGATCTAAAAGCTCTTTGCTGCTTGTGACCATACATCATGTATCAAAAACAGGCTTAATGCAGTCAACAGGCTTGGTGAAGATTCTCTGTGTTTTGAGCTTATCTCAGCCTTATTTATGCCAGTGCCCTGATGTTAATTGGCTTTTATAGTACCAACTTAATCTTCATAGTGGTAAGTGCCTTCTGATGCAAGGCGTGTTTGAGTAAATTCATTTGTTATCTGCAGAGTTCATCTTCACACAATAGTGTTTAATGAGATGTGCTTTGTGCTTCAGATACCCAGCTCTGTATTCAGGCATGTGAGAGCAGTTGACTCTGCTGTTTTTTTTAATTGAGCTGTGATTTGTGTAGCTGAGGAAGTTTGCATGTTGGCGTTTTGTTGACGTGGCAGAAGAATCCTGACCACAGACAGCTCTGCACCTGTGCTGTGCGAGGATCGCGCTGGTTTAGCAAGTCACAGGCATAACGTGCCCCAGGGCAAGCGTGTCAACGTTTGAAACTGAGACTGGCACGGATACAAACTTCCCTAAGTTGTCTGCACAAAGCCAGCAGCATCCTCCAGACCCTTTGAATGAGGGGAGAAACAGCAAGCCCTGAGGAGATGTTTTGCTGTATTGCTGGCCTAGCCAGTTCCTGGCATTTCAAGGATAGGAGGGACAGCAGTGTTTTTGCACTTGGTTTTATGAGAGCAATTTGTGCCACCCATGCAAAATATGCATAGCTTGGCCTGCAGCTCCAGGTTTGCCAAGGGACCAGAGATTTCTATCTTCAAATATATGTTTTGCTTCCCAGATGATTTAATTTGTTTCAGTCAGCTCTGCCTTACACCTAACTTTAAAAATGTTTCAAATGTTTCTGCCGACAGGTGAGAAAGGGAAATGGATGCTTTCAGATTCCACCGGCAGATTTTCCTGCAAGGAAAAGTCCTTCTTGTTTTAATTCTAAGTGTTTATTCTGCATTCACACATCTGCATGTGTACGAAAGCAAAGGCAGCCATTAATGCCTTGCATCATAGTGTATGAGATGCATATTGGAATGTACTACATATTGCATGGGACGTGTAATACATAAACCAGACATCATGCCAAGGAGCAAAAATACAGTGAGTAGATTTTGTATATATATATATTGTGCTTTTCAGCCATAAGACTAAGAATGCTAAAGGCATATCATAGAATCATAGAGTGACCTGGGTTGGAAGGGACCTTAAAGGTCATCTCTTTCCAAAGAGGGACACCTTCCACTAGGCCAGGTTGCTTAGAGCCCCATCCTTTAATATCAAAATTGGCTATAGAACTGGTTGTGGGGTGGCATCTGTTTGCATCTTCATTACCCTGCCTGTTTTCAATTGTCTCGAGATACGGCTCCATACCTAGAGTGCTTTTATTGTGGCCTCTCTCCATCCTGGCCCTGCTCATATGGTAGAATTTGTTTGTGCAAATCCTGACTACTCCATTTCTCCAGAGTCCTGTTGCCTTCTCAAATGTTTTCAGTGTGCAGGGATCTCCCTTGGGGTCAGCACACAACCATTATATTAAAACCTCTGCTCTCTCTCTCTTGCTGAAATCAGTACGAAAATTGTCTCGGCCACTTGTCTCAGTCTGGGAGACAAAAGTTTGATGTGGTGAGGGCTCATAGCTTAGAGGGGTTTGCCTGAATAAAGCCTAATTTCTCTTTGCTTCATGGGACTGAAGCAAAGGTTTATGAAGGTCTGAGCTTTGGGAACCATTCTGCATCCCTTGACATGTGTAATCAGCTCGTGGGTAAATTGTCCTGGTGAATAAGTGGGACTGAGGGGCATGGTGGCATCTCTGTTGATTTTGTGTAAAAGTTGTCCAGTGTTTGGTGTGTCTTAGTCTTGGTGGTGTTCTTAGTTGTGTTTTGGGGTCACCTTAATGAAGTCTTTACTGTGAGGCCAAGAGAGGGACTGTTCTTCAAATTTTGTGTTGCTAGAAACTATCAAAAGAGGCTGCTGTTTAAGAGGAATAGTTTGAGGCTGCTGCCCTCTTCCAGCAGAATGCCCATGTTTGGGGATATTTTATGCCTGAGTCTATCAGCTGATAAAAGCTCCCCCAAAGTAAGATATAAAAAACTCAGGTTGAACACAAGTTCAGGAGGAGTCATGAGACACGCTGAGCCTACGTCAGAAAATTCCTGTGCTCGTGTCTCCCCCTGGGCCTGGCCCTGTTGGCCCTGGCAGGCAGGAGCCCTCCCTGCCCAGAACAGGTTGTTCTCCTGACCAGCACGACAGACAGCTGGGCAGACTCCAGCAAGAGAAGGAGATGTGAGGCAGATCACTGTTTGCACAATCCCAGTGTGTCTTACATACATCCTCTTGGGAAGAGGGGTCCTGCCCTTAGGTGGGATCCAGCAGTGAGTTTCCGGGGGGGATCCAGCAGTGAGTTTCCGGGGGGGATCCAGCAGTGAGTTTCTAGTGGGTTTTGGAATCTCCTGCCTGCAGATCATACCCAAGGTGCAAAGGAATTCTGTGGTGAGCAAGGCAGCTCTGTGCAGTTCTTGTGAGCCACGTTTATCAGTTCTGAAAAGAAAAGTGCACATGAAAATGTGTAAAGCAGGAGTGGTGTTTGCTCCCTGGGTTTTCTGTGTTGGGTCTAAGAGAAATACAGAATGCCAACAGAAGTGTGGAAATTGTAACCTTGGGTCTCATTTGGGGCATGTAAATCCTTCTCTAAGCACCTCCTGAGAAGCAGTGAAGTCCCAGAGTCATCAGTAATGCTTACAGAACTTGTGGAATTTTAAGGAGCCTTCAGATTTTTGTTTTTCACGTGGCTGAGATGACAGAGTGGAATCCAGGCCATTGACTTTACCAGAGGTCTCATGCCACCAAATCCCAGAGATGCTTTCAAAAACCTTACCTCAAGTTCTCAGCCCTTAGCACTCCCCTCAGCTGCTCAAAATGCAAATCTGTTTCTTCTGAAGGTAAAGCACATCCCTGTGAAGCCAAGTAGGCACCTCCAGGGACTTGTTTCCATAACAACCTCCCGGACTGTTTCTCTCCGTGCTGTGACTGTGGCTACAAGCAAAAGCACTCGTTGGATATTTTGTGTTCAGATATCAGCACCTTAGCTTTACAGATGTTTTCTTTGCTAACTGGAGCTGATCCCATCACCTTATATCGTGTACAGCTGCCCTGTCCAACTGCAGGTGGGCAGTCTCCAGCCTTTGAAAGCAGGGAGTGCAAACCTGGGGATGGGAAGAGGTTTTATTGGTCCATCCTCATACACAGAGAGCTGAAGAGTGTGTGAAGGACAATCTGAGCACTCAGCCAGAGAGCTGAGGGGAACTAGCCTGTGAATGTGGAGTCATCTATGTGCCTGGTGACAAGGAATACAAGCTAAAGCATTGCATTAAAGACCCAGAAATTACCCTTGCAGCAATCTCACTAAGAAATAATTTTACAGTGGAAGAGACTATTGCTCCTTCCAAATCCCGTGCCTGGTTTGTGATGGTTTGTTCCCCTGATAATTTTCCCACAGGATGTTTTGCACCAAAGCAGGACAGGTCAGAAATCATCTCCTTGGAGGTAGAGAAGGAAGGAAGGAAAGGAAGAATTTTATTGAGGACACCATTTTTTTATCCACACAAAGGACTAGAAGTATGTAAGGAATGAAGATCTGTTCTGTGGTGTTTTACTGGTGGATTCCTGCTTTTACCTCCAAGACGGAATTCCTGTTCTGCTCCTTCTTAAAAAAATGTTGGAATTCGAGATTTTTGAGTAATTTTCTCTTTGGGCCTTTTGATCCAGCTTTCATGGATAAAAATTCACTGCCACAGCAGCCATGGGGGTGAAGGTGATTTGACTTGGTTTCTCTCCTGAGGTCCCTGTAGGATAAAGAAGAGTGAGTGTAAAGAAAATTCAGGGCAGCAAGAGACAGGATAAGGACTGGAGTGTCTTCCACGTGGTGATGGAAAGAACAGCATCAACCCTAAAAGCAAAGGAACAGACAACTCCAGCATCTGCTGCTATTGCAGAAATAGGTAAGGTTTCTTTTTGTTCTGGGAAATTAACGACCAAGAGTTTCTTGAAATTAATAAGGAAGGGTTTCCTAATTAAGATTTGCAGCCTAAAGGGAGAATCTGGTTCTAGGTGAAGAAAGAAAGATAATTATAAACTACAGAAATGTAGTATGAGCCAGATCCTCACCATCTGCTGATTCAAGCTGGCAAAACTCCTTTTAGTACAACTACCTTGGATTATATTGTGCTCCAGCTTCAATCTTCTGCATCAAATCCAAGCATATGTACTGTTTGTTAAACTGCTTCTTTTTGTTTGTTCTTTTCTTGAGGTCCTGTTTGCATCAGGGAAAGATCTGCAGATTACAGCAGGAGTCAACCACAGCTTTCCCAAAAGCTCTCATCTGACTCGAGTCCAAGTAAGTCCTACCAAACTCAACAGAGCTAAGCTTAACTTTAAGAGAAATGAAGAGCAGCAGAATTTTATGCATTTATTTCTCAGTGGTGGAAAGATGTGGAGAGATTCACGGGAATTGGAAGATTGGCAGCCCTGTGAGCACAAGGTAGCTCTGTTTGTGCTGCTGTAACCAAAAGCACAGCCTTGAGCCCTTCATCCTTGCTCTTTGAAGCTTGCACTAGAGACAGATCCCCTTCTGAAGACATTTGCAGCCATGTTATCAGCAGGTTGCAGGAGAATGCCTGAATTACAGGCACCTGCTTTAGGCATAAGGAGGGGAGCAGGTGTTGGCAGGATGAAAAGGCTTAATCCCCTGATGAAAGGAACCAGGGGATGCTGCGTGTCCTTAGCTGCCACCAAAGACAGTGGCTGAGGAAATTGCCTGCCAGCTTCAAGGAGCTCTTCTTGTTCAGGCTGGGGTCCTACATAACACAAGACCTTACCTAGGGAGATAAATCCAGAAAAATGTTTTTGGGAAAAGCAGGCAGGGACTGTGCTAATTAACAGTGCAGCATATGCTGTTAGTACATGTTAATTCCATGTGCCTTTCCCTCTTTGGGTGGGTTTTCCCTTGCTCCAGGGAAGTCTGTCTAGGGCTTGTTGGCTGGCACAAAGAGTTTGAATATCATAACATACTCCTATCTGGGGTCAGTGTAGGTTTAATGTCCTGCAACAGTCACTGATGAACCCTCACCACTGGAAATATCCAGGTTGCCTGTAGTGCCAATTAATAAGAGGGGGCCCAAGAAATAATTGAACTTTGCTGTGTAAAACTTCTTAGTCAAAGGAAAGAAAGGATTTGTAGGAGGGAAAGTGCTCATCAATTTCTGTGGTCACCATAAATACTGAAGCTATGTTGACTATTCACTGGAGATAAGAATTAGGAGAAACTTTTATCTTCACACAAAATATCATTGAAAATTCATCAAGTCCTTCTTTGGCTTCATTTTCACTATATTAATACAAATATATTTATTCAACGGTATAAAATTTTGGAACACCCTTAGTCCAAAAGTGGCATAAGTCACAAATTTATCGATTTAATTACCAAATCTAGCCATTGTTTCTTTAACAAAAGGAAGGGCCTTGATTCTGCTCTCTACCCAAGGTTAAATAAATGTTTCCTTAGGACTGTGGATGGTATGACTCCTAATTCAAACGAGTGTGAGAGAAGAATCAGGCCCAAAGAAGAGCGTTGTAAGTGCACACAACTAGGCTGGATCTCTTTAGGGTGTTGTAGGTGCACATTGGTTCATTCACCTAAAAGGTTGTATACAATTTTACAGCAACAAAAGGTTTAGCTTTTAGAGTACATATTGGTTTATTCTCTTACATTCTCTGGAGGAAAATTACATGGTATTTTACAAGAAAACTGGAACATTACCATCCCTTCTTGCTGCTCCTTGATGCATCTGTTGTTTTCAATTAGCTTGATGGCATCCATTTTCAGAAAGCAGATGCTGCCCTCTTTTACACTGGTGCAATTCTGGAATAACTCCACTGACGTCAGTGAAGTGACTCCAAATTTATCCCCAGCAAAAGCAGAATTGGACCACAGTCTCTTTGTCTGCCTCTCTGCTCTGGAGCTCTGTGGAAGGTTTGCCACTGCCACACCATAAGGTGAGGGTGAGTGCCTGTCTGCTGTGCTGTGCTCAGCATTTTTGTGTCCTTGACACCCCCACTCACGTGCCTGGCTGGAGCAGGAGCCAGGCTGGCCTGGGGCGTGCATGGCCACCAAATTCCTCGTGTTGGATGAAGCACTTGCTGGCTCTGGGTTCCTGACCACTCTCCATCTTAGCTTCCTCTTGCCTGGATATGTTTCCCAAGGAGACAGAGTTTTTCAAGCTGAAGAAATGTAGTTACAACTCTTAAGGAATAGAACAACAGAAGGGTGGCAGAGGTAGATGTGGAGACAAGCTCTGCGCCTCCTACGTTTTTTTGCTGATAGGCCTATGTGAAAATCATTGCAGTCCTGGTAGGTTGGATCTACACCTGCTGGTTTCAAAGCCTCCATTTACAGGGAGTACTAGGTTGGAAAAAATGGGGCTTTCCTGCTATAACTCTTCTGATCTAAGTCCTGCCTTCCCTGAAACTGGACAAAAAGCTTGGTGTAAAATCATGAGTTTGCTTTAAGGGAAAATACCACTGGAGATGGGACAGATGAGGGTGAATAGGAGGAATAGTTGTGGAATCATGGAGTGGCCAGGGTTAGAAGGGACCTTAAAAACTATCTCATTCCAATCCCCTGCCATGGGCAGGGACACCCTGGTTGCTCAGAGCACCTTGGTTGCTCCAGTCTGGTCTTGAACATCTCCAGGGATGGGGCAGCCAGAGCTTCTCTGGGAAACCTGTGCCAGGGCCTTACAATCCTCACAGGGAAGAATTTCTTCCCAATACCCAATCTAAAGCTGCTCTCTGTCAGTGTGAAACCATTCCCCTTGTCCTGTCACTCCAGGCCCTTGTCAAGAGTCTCTCTCCATCTTTCCTGTGGCTCCCTTCAGGCACTGGAAGGCCACAATGAGGTCACCCCAAAGCCTTCTCCTCTGCAGGCTGAACAATCCCAATTCCCTGAGCCTTTCCTCCCAGCAGAGCTGCTCCATCCCTCTGATCCCTTGGTGTCCCTGCTCTGGCCTGGCTCCAGCAGCTCCCTGTCCTTCACTCAGCCAGAATGCCAGTGCCACTAACTGAGCCACCAGAGTAATGCAGCCATAAAAATCAAGGTGCAAGTCTTGGAAAATCTCAGGACAACCACATTCAGTAACACCTGGGAAATGTTAATTCTGCAAGGCCTCATCTGGAATGCTATGTGTGTTGTTGGTGACCTAAGTTTGGTCAAGCAGGATGCACAGAAGATCAAGAAGAGTGATCAAGAATGGTGGATGGAAAGTGCTTTGCCAGTGGAAGCTGGAAGAGCCTGACTTTTCTAGGCCAGCAAAATACTGACAAGACCTGTAGTTAGGAAACTACTGGGGGTAAAATAACCAAAAGAGAGGAAAAATATGAGAAATTGTAAGACCTTCCCAAATTTCTTGTGTCTCCAGATTGTTTGCCATAGTGCACGTTTACCTACAAAACCCCAAATCCTGGTGATTTTACTATTGAATACTTGGGGTTTGTGGGTATGAGGGAGAGCTAGGAGAGGAATTGTGAGTCTTGGGAGGTTTTTTTCTCTGTGGGACTGAGGAGAGAGAAGTCCTAGGAGTGGGGTAGAATGGCACAGGGGATACCATGTCCCTCCAGGAGCTGATCAGGAGGCAGAGACCAAATTCACACCCTTTCAAAAACTCACCTAACTCTGTTCACTGCTCTTCCCCTCAACCTGGAATGGCTGCTCACCTTGTCCAGTCCTTTCTCCCTCTCCAGCTCTTTGCTGACCTTTGTCCTTCCTGGAATCTGTGGTCATTCCTCACTGCCATGAGCTCACTGGAATCACTGGAATGGTGCACTGCATCTAATGCTGGGGAAAGCCTTGAACCAGCTCTGCTGCAGCTCAGTTAGATTATCTGATTTGAGCAACCTGCTCTGGTGGAAGGTGTTCCTGCCCCTCTGGGAGGAGGATTGGAATGAGGTGATCTTTAAGGTCCTTTCCAACCAAAACCAGTCTGTGATTCTGTGGTTTGTTGCAGAAATAAGCAGTGATGCATGGTCTTCAACAACTGCTCACAGAATCATTAAATTTGGAAAATACCTCCAAGATAACCAAGTCCAGCCTTCAGTGGAATATCACAACACCCAGTAAACCATATCATGAAGTGCTATGTCCACTTGTTATTTGAATAATTCCAGGGCTGGTGACTTCAGCACTTCCTTGGGCAGTCTGTTCTCATGCTTAACTGCTCTTGTGGTAATTTTTTTTCCCTAATATCCAACCTGAACTTTCCCTGATGTGACTTCAGGCCCTTTCCTGTTGTCCTGTCCCTTGTTCCCTTGGAGAAGAGGCTGACCCCCACCTGGCCACACCCTCCTGGCAGGGAGTTGTGGGGAGCAGCACTGTTGGGTACCAGGTCAGAGCAGTTGATCCTGGTGGCCACTCTGGCCTGAAGAGATGAGCACAATGATTCCCTATGGCACACACTGTTCTGACAGAGACAGAACAAAGCTTCACATTTCCTCTTGCCTCTCAAATAGTTTCCCCTTGTGGAGATGAAGATCCCCTCAAACTCAGGAGGCAGAAAAAATACTGACTGAGGTGGGAGCTTCATCCATTCAGCCAGCCCCATGTCAAAGAAGTGCCAGGAAGGAACTATGCTTAGACTTTGTCCATGTACTTTCCTGCTTATTGATGCTCTTTGTTCACTTCAGTGAGGAAACCATTGTCTTGACATTTCCATCTCTGTTTTGGCCAACCAGTTCTGCTATTTAGCTTTTCTCCTGTAAGGAGAAAGTTGGTGAAGGGCCTGGAGGGGAAGTCACATGAGAAACAGCTGATGACACTTGGTCAGTTCAGCTGGAGAAGAGCAGACTGAGGTCAGAGCTCACAGCAGTTCTGCAGCTTCATCACGAGGGGAGAAGGAGGGGCAGCTCTGATCTCTGCTCTCTGTGACCAGGGACAGGACCCAGGGAACGGCTGGAGCTGTGTCAGGGCAGGGTCAGGGTGGATATCAGGGAAAGGTTCTTCCCTCAGAGGGTGCTGGGCACTGACCAGGCTCCCCAGGGAATGGTCACAGCCCCAAGGCTGCCAGAGCTCCAGGAGTGTTTGGACAACGCTCCCAGGGATGCACAGGGTGGGGCTGTTGGGGTGTCTGTGCAGGGCCAGGAGTTGGACTGGATGATCCTCATGGGTCCCTCCCAACTCAGGATATTCTGTGATTCTGTAGTTCAATGAGGAAAAAAAGAAAACCAGGCAATGGACATGCTATGAATATCCATGCACATCCCAAAATGTGACATGGACACCACTTGTGCTCTATCAATGGCATTGGCAGGATGGTGAACACACATCTGGTGGCCCCTAAAATGTCTTAAGGACCTGTCCCAAGCACTTGGCATCATGGGAGTTATGGCAATAAACTACACGAGAAAGGAGTTGTAAGAAATACAGACTAAGCCATGGAGTTTGATTTGACTGTGAACACAGTTTTGCATTTATTTCTGATCTCAGTTTACTCACAGAATCATGGGCAGCCCAAGCTGGAAGGGACCTTTAGCAGTGTGTAGTTCTCAGGCTCTGAATTATTCTCATATTTTAGCGTGTCAGAAATAGCACTGTCTGGCACATTCCTCTGAGAACTGTAGACTATGGCCTTTCATGCTTATGACAAAGCAATTGATCTTTGTAGTCTGTCCTTGGAAATGACTTTCTGAAACGTTTTAGGGAGTATTCACTGCCACATTAGTCTGGTATTTGATGATCTGCTACAGTTTTCAGCAGTGGACTGCAAACACTTCTCTAGGACATATTTCCCTCAAAAAGTGCCGCTTCCTCAAAATCAGCAATATTTGTGAGAGAAGTTCCATTCCAGTTCATTTAGGTACTCTTTACAGAAGGCACGTTTGGAAAATTTTGTAATGTGCACGATCCCTTTCTTAATATTAAAAAAATTTTTTGCCTTTTTTTTTTTTAAAGAAAATGCATGTAAACAAGGTAAAATACACAATTTTGCCCTGTTTTGGTTTGTTTGTTTGTTTGTTGTTGGATTTTCCTTTTTTGTTTGTTTGGAGGTTTTTTGTTTGGTTTTTTCTAACTTTGATTTGGAATGAGATAGATAACATGGATTTGGGGTTTGTGTTTTCTTTTCTTTTGGAAGAGAGGGGATTATCCCGAGTTTAGGGGAGTTTATTTTTAATAAACTTTTTTTTTAAGCAATGTAGTGGTAGGCATTGTTTTTTTCCTGTTCATTACCAGTGTGGCTCCAGTGTCAGCTCCAATACTTCCTTGAATTCAGTTAGGTGACACTCAAATGCTCCAGAAGAGATGGAATGACAGCCCAAACCTCATGGATACTCCAGCAAGTATTCCCAGTGACAGAAGGGATGTTCCAGTGCTTTGGCTATGGCTGAGCCAAGCCAGTTGTTCTTTTCTGCATCTGCAACACCTGCCCAGGTGAGAAAGTTTTTTTTTATGAGAGCCAGCTGCTTTTCCAGTGCTGTCAGAACATGTCATTCTGAATTGTGAGCTCCTCCTGTTCCCACTCAGCTGGTCAGCTTTTAGGATCTTTTTACTCTGAGATTATGTAATAAGAAAAAAAATTAAAAACTACAAAAAACTTGTTACTAAAATTTTCTGGGTGAATTGAGAATGGAAGGAAAAGGTGCTATCTGCAGAGGACTGTAGCTCCCCCCTTTCTTTTTTCCTGGCTCTTCAAAAACCAAACCTGTGCAGATCTGTGAGCTGCCACTAACACTTGGCTAAGGGGATTTCAGAGGAGATGAGCTGAGAGTTCCTTGCACAGTAACCACTAATCAGCATCCCCATAGAAGATGTCTGAATACATATTGATCAAGCCAGCTGCATCTGGGAGGGGTTCTGGAGACTGATGCAGCTTTCCTCTCCATCCTCCATCCCCAATCATGGAAACTGTGTAGAAAAGCCACCCACTGCTACTTCTGGCCCTGGCATTTCTGCTTGTTGTGATTGCATCAAAAGGTTGTGTGGGTTTTTTGATACTTAAGAGACTACTTAGGAAGGAAGTGATTAAATGCTGAGCTTGGAGTCAAGGGGGCAGTCCCCAGTACTGCCACATGGCCTTTGGATGTCCCTCATATTTCAGGGACTTAGCTGTAAGGTGGGAGAGAGTATAAAGCCATTGGTTTCCTTCTTTTCCCTAAACCTTTTAGACAGGGAGATCTTTCTGAGTATTCCTCATCTCCTCCTGACACCTGGATAATGTCAGGCACAGCTGGGGACCTCTCCTCCCTTGGGACATGGTAACAAGCAGATGGGCAGTGAGGATGAAAAAATGCACAGAAAAATGTTTGTCTCTGTGCACAAGACTCATGGAATACCCAAATGCTGACAGGTCCTGCTGTTACCTGGCTCTGTGTTGGGCTTGGCTGATCTGATCCCTGTTTTCCAGGCTCAGGCACAAAACACTCAGAGCAGGTCCCTCATTTATGACTCTCCCTTCCCTTGCAGGCTGCCTGATAATTAAAAGCGTGCAGAAATATTTCTGTCTGACAAAGCCCAGAGCTGACTTAACTGCAAGGTGAATTGAAAATTCCTGGAATGCTCCCTCCATGGAGATCAGAGGCTGACATCACTTTTCGCAGCTAGTTCAGAAGAAGGGAATTGAAGCAAGTTTTTCTCTTCTACCCCCTGAGTTCCCCTCAGGCACCAAGGTGTTAAAACAGAAGAAAAATGTGCTGGAGGTAGAAGGAGTTCACCATCTCTTTCAGAGGTTTGTGTCAACTCTCCAAGCATGAAGGACTGGTACTGAGCAGTCAAATCTGCACTTTGAATCTGGCAGGATTGGGGGTTTTTTGTGCAGATTTTCTCTGGCATTGTTAGGACCTAATCCTCCTAAAGGATTTGGTAGTTTTTCTTCCTTTATGGTATTTCAGAGGGATATGAGGATACGTAGAATAGCAATTACAGCTCTTCATGGTTTATATTTAGTCATATATTGGTGATTCAGAAGCAAACATATGTAAAAAGGCCCAGATGAATCCTCTTGCAAATTTCTTCCTGTCCTACAGCACATTTAGGTGCTGAAGTCTTACAAGCAATGCATGAGTCTTACAAAAATCTTATGTTTTTGGAGAGGGAATCTTGCCAGGTCTTTATCCATCATGATGCATGAAGCATTTTTTTTTTTTTGATGGCTGAAATGTTTTAACAGCCCTGCTGATACAGAGACTTGGTTTCAGGCAAATGGAGCCAGATTCTCAGCTGGTGTTCATGCATCAGCACATTTTTCTTCTGATGCCAACTAGGCAGCGTGGTACAGGGTGCTTTAGAAGCCTTTTTTATAATTTAGGAATTTTTTGGGTCTATTTACCCTATCATTGGGAAGCAAGACCTGTTTATCTTGAAAATTCAATGTTTTGAAGTGCAACTAAAATTCCCATTTGAATGTTTTTTGAGTTCTAACTGTTGGCTGTGCCACAGCACCACGCTGGTCTGTGGACAGACTGGTGCTCACAGGCACAGTCTGGGCTAGGATCTGGGATGGATCAAACATTTCATTTTTCCTGTTCCTCAATTCCTCTGACTTTCTCTCCTTAGAGTGCAGTTGTGTGTTTATCAGTGGTAAAGTTCTAGGTAGACTCATTTATCTTCAGATAATGCAAATGGGCCATTCTTGTCCTGCAGGGAATCACAAGGAGATGGCATGAGGCAGGCCTGGGAAATTAGAATCATAAAATTACAGAATGGCTTGGGTTGGAAGGGACCTTAAAGATCATCTCATTCCAGTGCCCCTGCCATGGACAGAGACACCTTCCACTACACCAGGGTGTTCAGAGCCCCATCCAGCCTGGTCTGGAACACTTCTAGAGATGGCAATTGAACCTAGATGTGCAGCTGGGGCAGCTGCTTACTCTGAGATCTTCAAGGAGCTTCTCTGATCTGTTCCTGATTTCACATCGTTGTAACTTCTGTAAAGGATGTTGATATTTTCACAGCTGGAAACAGGATAAATGGGATGTTGACCCTCTTTACTTGCTTCAGTAATGTTGCTGCCATTAATAATTTTTTTTCCAGGAAGAAATTCTCCCCTGTGAGGGTGCTGAGGCTCTGGCACAGGTTTCCCAGAGAAGCTGTGGCTGCCCCATCCCTGGAAGTGTCCAAGGCCAGGCTGGATGGGGCTCTGAACAACCTGGGCTAGTGGAAGGTGTCCCTGCCCATGGCAGGGGTTGGAACCAAATGATCTTTAGGATCCCTTCCAACCCAAGTGATTCTCTGAATATTTCCCTGTGCCCCTACATCCCTTTCCATGCTTTCTGTCAATAACTGGAAACCTCACTACTGTGTCTTCAGACAGCTATAGTGGGAGTATAAATACTTAACTAAGCAGCCAAGCACTCAGGAGACACCATAAATTCACAAATCCAGAACTTTCATAGAAGGTGGCATTTAAGAAAATGCCTAAACACACCATGGTCATTGGGAAATTTTTCTAATGACTTTAGTGAAGCTGAGTTGGAGCAATAGCAAGTGCATTTGAAAATCCTGCCTCTTGCTCCAAGCAGCAGGTCAGGAGTGATCCTGCCCCTCTGCCCAG
The DNA here is from genome assembly GCA_013397375.1 of Toxostoma redivivum. Taxonomy (NCBI): domain Eukaryota; kingdom Metazoa; phylum Chordata; class Aves; order Passeriformes; family Mimidae; genus Toxostoma; species Toxostoma redivivum. The sequence continues at coordinate 111,384 of VXBI01004479.1, forward strand.
CCCTGGAGGCACATCTGGACAGCTGTGTCCAGCTCTGGGATCATCAGCACAGGAGGGACAGGGAGCTCCTGGAGCGGGGCCAGCAGAGGCTGCAGAGATGATTTAGGGCCTGGAGCATCTCTGGCAGGGAAAGGCTGAGGGAGCTGGGGCTGTTCAGGCTGGAGAGGAGCCCCAGCTGAGAGGGGCCCTCAGCCCTGGGTGTCCCTGTGTGCAGGGAGGGCTCCGAGCAGGGCCCAGCAATGGCACCAGAGCCACGGGCAGGGACTGAGCCCAGGGGGTTCCACCTGCACAGGAGGCACAACTTCTTCCCTGGGCAGTTTCTGAGTCTCCTTCACAGGAGACATGAACTTGCTGTTTGTATTTCCATTGCTGGTTTTGATCACAGAGGATCCCTAGAGACCCTTGGGATGAGGGGAGACGTAAGGAGTGGAGATGATTATGGTCACTGCCACAATCATGGCAGGAATTTCCTTGTCCCTAAGCCCCTTTCCCACATTTCTCAGCAGCAGCTGCCATCCTGGCTTTCCAGGGCTGGGCTGGAAGCAGAGCAGGCAGCAGGACCATGGCTGTTTTGCTGTCCCCAGCAGGCTGTTGTCCTTAGCAACCGCTGTCTTTGCCTCTGCTGCAGAGGGATGTTCCAGACCTTGTGGCTCCGTATATAAAGTAGGGGAAGAAGAAGGAAGAGAAAGGCATTTTCAGGGTTTGTTTTGGTGGAATTTTGTGTGCTGGTTCCCTTGGGATATTTCAAAAAGACATTTAAAACAGCAGTGAAGAGAAGAGAGATGAGGATTTAATGAGGGCTAGCAATGAGATTAAAGCTGATAAGGAAGGTTGGATTCAAGTTGAGTAGAACTCTGGTTGCTTCATCTTCTCAGCCATTTTAAGCTGAAAACATTGACCTTTGTGGTCCTTTCTAAAAATTTTAATAAGGACAAGAGTATCTTATTGAATTTTAATGTAAAGTCATTGACTCTGCAGTTCTCCCAAAATATTGCTCTTGAAGGGATACTTTGTGAGCCAAGGGAAAAACGTAAACCTTGTGTCATGGGCTCCTCCAGCACTGACATGAAGGCTTTGAAATCTGTACAGCTCAAATTTTAACGTCTGTGGTTTGGCCACATCTTTGACCCATAAATAGGAAAGGACTGGGAAACTGTGTGGATACTGTACTAGTTGAACAAGAGCTGATGTGCCAGGTGTGTTTGTACATGTGAAGGTGTGGTGGAAAGCTGTAGGCTCCTCAGACTGTGAGAGTTCTGCAATTATCTTAAGTAAAATGCAAACGGTGGTGTGGTAAATAGCAAGACTGCAAAGTGAATTTGGTTTTGTACAGTACTTTGAAGTGTGTTGGAAACAATAGGTGGTCATAGAATCAGAGAGTAATTAATGTTGGAAAAGACCTCCAAGATCATCAAGTCCAGCTGTCTGATCCCCACCTTGTCCCCAGACCATGGCACTGAGTGCCACATCCAGTCATTCCCTGGACACCTCTAGGGATGGAGATCCCACCCTCTCCATGGACAGCCCCTTCCAATGCTTGACCCCTTTTTCCATGAAGAAATTCCTCCTGATGTCCAAGCTGAACCTCCCCTGGCACAGCTTGAGGCCATTTCTTCTCATCCTGTCCCTGGTTCCCCCCAGCTGTCCCCTCCTGTCAGGAGTTGTGCAGAGCCAGAAGGTTCCCCCTGAGCCTCCTTTTCTCCAGGCTGAGCCCCTTTCCCAGCTCCCTCGGGTGCTTTTCACATAATTGACTCTCCAGACCGTTCCTTGTTATTAATCAACCTCAGAGATTACTAAATACAATTTCTCAGCAGCAAAACCTGGTAATTTTTCTGGAGGGTTGGTGTGTAACCCTTTTCTGGGGGGAGGGAAATCACTGATTTTTCTCCAGCAAAATGCCCACAGAAAGAGGGGTGATCTTTCTGGGCAAAGACATGCACCAGCATGGGAGATTCTGTGGTATTCTACTGAATTCGGAAAAGCCTGAAAATTCAAAGGAAATTTGAATTGCAGTGGGGGAAAAGTCTGACTTTGGGAAAAATTCTGGCTGTTGCTGTCAGGAAGCGGCTCTGAGAGCCCAGGAGGAGTTTGTGGGATGTCAGTGCCATCCTGTGGGCCAGCGAGGAATGAGACAAGGGACACCTGCACGGGTGCTCCCTCACTCCCACCAGCAGGATACAGGAGAGAATGGGAAGGGTAAAACCTGGATAACCCCTGGGTTGGGATAAAGACAGCTTTATAGGGAAAGGAAGAGCAGAGCATGCTAGCAAAGCAAAACAAGGAATTAATTCTCTGTTTGCCAGGGCTCAGCCATCCCCAGGAGAGCAGGGTCCCATCACACTTAAGGGTGATGTGGGAAGACAAACACCATGGACATCCATCCCTTTCCATCTTCTTCCCCCCATTTACACACTGATGGTGATGCTGTAAGGTCTGGAATGTCCCTTTGGTCACTTGGGGTCTCCTGTCCCAGCTGTGTCTCCTGCCCTGCCCTCCCAGCCCACTGCCAGCGTGGCAGTAGGAAAACCAGTTGGGTCTGTGTCAGCACAACCAAAACCATTCCTGAATTAGCCCCATGTTCAGCACAAACCTTAACACAGCCCCTGTGAAGGAAATTAGTTCTGTCCCAGCCAAAACCAGCCCAGCCACGAGGCTCTGCTCACATGGCCAGCACTGTCTGCCTCAACATTAATCCGTTTCCTTTTATGTAGAGAAATTCGAGATTTTCTGTGTTTTTTTGACTCCAGAGTTAGCTTTGAAGGAGCTGCTTTGGTGGCAGCTGAGGACAAGCACGTAGCCTTGGATTGGATCTAGGGAATGGATGTGGGACTTGCCACATGGTGCAATTTCTGGAGCAAGTCAGTTTAGTCTTTGCACAATGTCATTAAACCAGACAATGTCCTTTTAATGTCAGAATGAAACACAACATGTGCTGGAAAGTCAGGATTCCTCAAGGGAGTCCCAGATGGCTCCCAGGGAGAGAAGTGTGATCTGCATATGGCCAGGACTGTGTGGGGTTAAACTGGGAGTTTAATTTGAGGAAGGATGCTGCAGTGTTGGGAATTTCCTTGAATATTTTGATTTGCTCAGTCAAACTAAAACAACCAATCTCACATGAGGCTGTGCTGGATCTTTCCACTTAGTTATACCAGCTGATTTGATGTGTCCTTTGCTACAGAGAAACACTGGAAGGAGTTCATCCTCTCATTAGGAATAGAGCTGCTCACTTCACGATCCTGCTGCTCTTTTCTGCTTCTCTGCTTTAGGATAGGCACTATAAATACATTGGAGCTGGTCTGCTTAATCACCTCTCCCTTATCTCTGCACAGTGTGATAGCCTGCCTGCCACAGGGGTCTGTCCTAATGAAAGTGAGTAAAATTTGCTTCAGTGGAGTTATATCCACTTGAAGTAACTTTCCCTACATTTTTGCCATACCCAGGGACATTCAAAGCCTGAAATTATTCTCAGTTAACTCACTAGAAGTTGTTTCTGTCTGTAGATCTTCTCCTCGCATGTACAGTCTGAATGGGATTGCATCTCCCATTGAGGGGGATTCTAAGACCTTGTATGGGTGGCAGGAGGCAGCAGTTTGGTTTTAAACATGAATGTTATTCCATGTTTTCAATTCATAAATGTAGAAGGTGTCTGAAATGGGGTTGATAAGTCACCCAGGTGAGTTTAGATCCCATTCCAGAGTACAGTCCAATTTTTCATGTCTCTGGTCTCAGAAAACTTCACTGAGGAGTGTTGAGCTATTTATTATGAATCAAGGCATCAGTATCAGGCTCTCAAAATTAAGGACAATAAAGGGTAGAGAAATGAGTGTCCAAAATTAACCCCCAGCAACCCTCTACACATAAATGAAACCCACCTTGTAGAAAATGACAGCATCTAGTGGGTTTTGTTTCTGTACAAGACCTGCATTCTGCTTTCTGGAACTCAGCCTCTTTATAGACTTCAAGCTGAGCATCCAATGTCATTCACCACGTGGGAAAGGCTTGGTTTGGTTTTGTACTTTAAATAGTATTTAAAAGTAACTAAGCAATAACTGAGTAATGAGTAAGTCATAGGCAAGGAGTACTTTGGTATTTTGTTTCTCTTATGCTTCACATTTGCCTTCATGCCCATTCCTTTTAGGTGCTTTATTACTTTTGGATTTATAGACTTATATAGATAGAAAAATCTTTGGTCCACCTGCCACTCTTCTGGCCCAGTCCAAACCTTTCCTGTTGCTTTCTCTGTGTGAGTGAAAGTAATCATTATTTTGATGGTGCTTTCCAGCACTGTGATAAATTTGGATATAGGATGGTTTCATGCCAGTCTCTCTCTGCTGTGCTGGCTAAACCCTGGCTTAGTAGACAGATTTAGAATGTGAGGTTTGTTGGCCACCACTGGTTGGGTTTTTCCTCAATATTTGCAGTGTTGAATGATTGTTCTGCTGTAACTGAATAAAACAGCTCAGTTATACTTTCCAAGCTCTTTGCAGAGATCTGCTTAAGGCTGCAGTGCTTGATCCCTGCAGATGCTTTGTTTCTAGAACACCTGATGAAAGGTTGTCCAGAGAAATTTGGATTTGGGCTTTTCAATTTACAGGTAATTCAAGAAAATTTTTCATGCTAAACTCAAAAATCTGTTTATAAAATTCAGTACCTTTTTATTTACTGGGACCATTTCTTTTGCACAACCCTTGCTTTGAACAGGGAAGTAACATTACACACCTTAAACATGCAGCACTTCGAGAGGAGTCACGTTTGCTGCCAGAGCGTTTTCCTAAATGAATTTACAAACCATAAAGGAGCAGGAATCTTCTCCCTGCAAGGCAGAAACAAGCTCTAAGAGAGTATATTTTACAATTTCTAAGCATTTTTTGATTTTTAATTTACACAATGGATAAAAGTAGATCCTAGACATCAAATATTGACTATTTAGAGTCTCATCCTCTCCTCTTTCCCAGTGTAACATCTCTACTACCTTTAGGGAAAATCCATGTCATATTCCTAAGTGTAAAACTAAAACTAGAATCAGACCAAACCACCACTGTGATTACTCACTCTGCTGGGAAATTCAGGACTTTGGATAGGTTCAATTCATGCAGCTGCTGCAGATATATTTTTCTGCCTCTGAATTGTCTGATGGGGTCTCTGCCTTACCAAGCTCCAAACAATCACTGGGATTCAATTATTGCTGCTCTGAATCTCTTGAAAACTGTGAGCTGGCCTCAGCATCTCAATTTGTTCATCCTCTGTAATCCCTGGAGTGAAATCTCTCTTCTCCAACATATAAATGCACAGGAAAAAGTTTGGCATGAAATAAAACTAGCTGAGTGAATTTTGCTTTGAAGATCAGTACATATTTAGTCTGGAAAGCAGAGATTGCTCACAATTGTGGTCAACTCAAAGCAAGCAAGTTGTGCATTTTGTTGGTAGACCTGGCTTTTATTTGTCTTAGAAAACTTTCTGAAGAGCAGATGCAAATGTGTTGGTCTATAGTTACATATTTATATTTATATTTAGATGCATATTTATATATATTTTTTGTGCTGCTGACATTTTTCTCCTTTTGGAACCTAGGCAGAGCTCTTGACAAATCTTGTTCACTTTGTAGGCTTCTCCCATCTCTGATGTTTCTCCCACTTCTTTCTCCTCCTTTGGGCTTTGGCAATGTGACAAACAACCTTGTGGCCCAGGGCTTTCTCACTGCCACACTTTTTACAGCCTGTTCTTTTTCTTTTTCTGGCTACTTGAGTCATTGCCAAGCAGTAGCAGGAGCTGTGAGAGCTCGAAGACTGGAAAGTGTATGATTTTCATAGTGGAATAAGCTGCTTTCAAACCCCTGCACTGAGTGGGAAAGGGAACTGTGCTAGAAAGTGCTGTGTAAAAACATAAATAGTGCAAACTCCTTGCAGTGCAAGGCTTGAGCTGCTCAGCATTTTGGCAGGCACAAGCTGAACTTCTTTAAGCTCATTACTAGCCCTGCTCCCACAATTAAGTCTGGACCTGAGAGTTTTGTTTAGCACTCAGGAGTCCTGAAATGATGGCTTTAAGATCATATCCTACCCATGTACCTGTGGTGGGTTAACCCTGGCTGGATGCCAGGTGCCCCCCAAAGCCCCCACTCTCCATCCTCAGCTCCACATGGAAAATATCATTAAAGACCCCTCACACTCTTCCTCTGGTCCAGTGTGGGGTCCCTCCCATGGGAATCAGTCCTCCAGGAACTTTTCCAGTGCAAGCCTTTTCCATGAGCTGCACTTCTTCATTTATTCCAGTCATTTTTTCTTTCTCCTTCTTTTGTTGTGGAAGACTGCTGATACTTTTAATAACTTGTTAATAGCCCTTTAGGTTTCATGAGTCACCAGCACAGATGCAGCTGGAATGGACTGCACAAAAGTGTGACAAAGGAGAAGTCCCTAAGGGAAGAAAAGTTCCCAACTTTTTTTTTTCCCAAAAAAGACCCAATGTTTTTTGTTCTGCTGTCTCATAAATTGTTTCAGATCTAATTTAAAAATAAATTTATTTTTTTTTAAATTCTGTTATTTGGTTTGATAGATTTTCCTGCCCCTGGCACAGAGGGAGGGGCTATAAGCCAAATTGTCATTACAGATCTGTCTTTAAAGGACCTAAAATTAGATGCCATGAAAATGGCTCTGAGAATTCCAAAAGTCCCAGTTACAGTAAGAATCAGACCTTGTGTCTCTGTCCTTGAAGAGCACAGCATTGCAATGCATCCTAACAAACCTTGCAACCTTCTAATAAACATAATTCATCTCATGCAAGAAGACAGGTGTGTAATTCCCAGAAGCTGCAAAGAAAAATTGGCCCCAAAGCCAATCCCAGTAGGCATCAAGGTAAGCAAAGAAATGGAATGAAATTTTAGCCAGCTGGAATTGACAACAGATTTCAAATTCAGCTCCTTCAAATATTCTCAGAAAGAAATTAACCCTTAGGTTGTTGTGGCTTTACTGTGATCCATGTAGAATAACAACTTTTTCTTATGCATTTTTTTTAATGCAATACTTTTTCTTTCCTTGCCAGGCTGGATTGTGAATGCTTCAAGGCTGCCATGTCAGGACACTGAAAAGAGGTTTTTGAATCTTCTTCCTCTAAAGTTGGTGGAGTTTCCCTCTATGCAGGGGGTACAACCTTTTTGGTCAGGAAACTGTTTTCCTTGCTCTGTGGTTTTCTTGTTGCAGTTGCTTTTAAAGAAGCCAACATTTTGAGTTCCAGGAAACTGAAACTAAATGTGAACAGGGACTGGAGGAAGGAAGCAGGGAGAATCCCCTACAAGATTCCAATGCCTCTTGTTTCTGCGAAAACTAAATAAAGCAGGATTCCACTGCCAGTGGCTAAATAGCAGGGATTTATGAGCTGTTCCTCAAAAGCCCCAGACAAGCACCGGGTCCTGTGGGAAGCTGGAGACTGACACAGGACACCTCCAGAAGAGCCTGCTGTTAAAACTTCCTTTCAAGCCTTTTTTTCAAGTGGAGCATCCAGACCTGGCAAAGGCATAAGGTCAGCCCTTAAAAGAGCAAGGAGCTCTCTCTAAGAAAATCAAACAAGTGGCTGAAGTCTGTCCATTTGTCTGCCTGTCTTCTTGGCCTTGGATTACTGTGCTTTCAGAGCTGTGCTTTCATAATTCAAAGGTAGATGTTTCATATAGCTCTACAAGTAGTAAACATCCTGTTCATGCAAAATATCTGCTACCTGAGGGATGGGCACAAACCAGAGGTGTTTCTCATTTACCTACAAAGCATCTAGCTTTAGCATCTGTACAGTCAGTTGTGAACACGAGTCCATTGCCTGCTCTAACAGAGTTAGTGACTTATTTTCAGTGGTTGTAGAGAATTTCACTGAAATAGCACAGTTTGTAGTCTATTGTGTGACTTAGGAGACACAAGAGCCAGACAAGTCTGCAATTGTAATATAACTGTACACGGCGCTCCCAGAAAATGCTCTGAAGTCTTCTCCTGTTGCACCATTGTGATAAAAACCTCTGCTGCTTTTCAAGCTCCACAAGTCCATGCTGTGCCATGCTGAAAGTGATAGAAAACCCAATTAGCTCTGAAAAGTGAAGGGCAGAGTGAGGTGCTCTGGTCTGGAATTCCCTCCCTTTGGCAGCAGCAAAGGTCAGCCATGCAGCCAAATTTCCGTGACCATGTGTGGATCCAGCTTGTGTGTGTTGCCAGCTGTCTGTACAGGAGAGGGGGAGGGGGGGTAGGAAGTATTGATTCTAGAAAGGGAGAGCCTGAGAGGAAGAATGGAGTTAAATGTGACAGCTGGGATTTTCAGAAGATAGTTTGATGGATGCTGGGCATCCAACTTCCCTAGAACTCTTTATCAGTAATACCCTCTATATCTTCCCGAGTGACTTTTAGCCTATCTGACAGTTTTCAGTGTCAGTGTGTGAGGGAAAAGAGGTAGGAGGCAGCTCTCTCTGATTTGGCAGCTCTGGGACTGCAGTACCTCCTTGTGGCTGCTGGCTGAGAGTCTGGATCTCTGAGGAGCTTCCTGACTACCTGTGGCTTCCACAGGCTTGTAGGACTGGGCTTAGGGAAACCCTGAGCTGCCAGAGGGAGGCTGCTTCTGGTGCAGCTCTTCTGACTAGTCCTGGGTGTAGATGTGAGCATGCAGTCCTTGGGAGGCAAAATGCACTCCACAATCCCATGGGACCTGCTCTGTCTGTCAGGGCAGGCAGCTGTGAGAATCCTCTGAGCCCCTTTATCCTGATCTGTGTGTCAAGGCCAGGTGGCTGACCATGAGTGACCAGAGCTACCACAGACCCTTCTTGCAAGGGCAATTGTCCTTAGAGTTAGTGTAGGTACAAGGTACCTTTGGAAAAGTGTGAATATCCTGGGCAAATCCATGGGGCAGAAACCTTGGGCCATACTGTGTGCCCACACCATCAGCAGGGATGATATTGGCAGGGGTGCTTTGCTTTTGGTGTGAAACCTTGCTCTGATGCATCATTCCAAGGAAAACAGCTGGAATTTGCAGGCCAGATCATATGGTGAGATCAATAATTCCAGCTCCCTTACTGGAATTACTTACTGATTTATTCAGGTCAGGTCCAGCATTTCTGAGAAATTGTTGATGGTGAGGGCTTTTTTTGTTTGTTTGTTTCACTGAAAACATGAAGCCTCTCAAATAAAGAATGTGAAGTATAGGGAGTTTTTAGCTGGAGTAGGTGCTCCAGGATGTTTGCTGCACTCAGGCTTTGAGAAAAAAAAATTCTCTGCAGACACAGTGGGAGATGAGGCTATTGGGTTTGGAAGTGCACCAGGGAGATGGGACTCAAGTGAGCTTTGAACAGCATTCATTGTCATTAATGCTGGTGCCATAATATGTGCTTGACTCAAATCCAGCATTGCACAGGCAAGAACCTGGTGAAACCTTGTAACTCGATATTTGTGGTTGTTCCTACCAGTGTGATCCACTGTTGAATAGGCTAGACATTAATAAAATCGGTATTTTTTAAAATGCTGTGTGGGGGGTTTTTTATGTCAAAATGGCTGGTTGCCCTCCTGGACATTTCTGTGTTTGTATGAAATGTTTGATGTGGAGTTAATACAGCTTTGCAGCTTTTTTAGGACAGTCCACATCCTCTTGCAGAATTTCACCTTCCTCAGAGGTGGATGCTGCAGTGCTGCACTGAACTCCTGCCACAGGGAAAGATGTGAAGATAATTTGGCATTTCCTGATGCTGGTCCTGCAGGGGTGTTCCCTCTGTGCTGCGACAGCTCTGCCTTCCATCAGGTTGAAGTGATCTCCTGGCTGGAGATCAGGGTAGTGCTGGTGCAGGATGTGTCTGACTCCACTCCAGCCCTTGCTGAAGGAAAAGTGTTTGTGCAGGTGCTTTTCCATAGCCCAGATTCTGTCTGGTTGGATACCAAGTTGAAACAGAGCCAGCTTGGGGGCTCCCCAGAGTCTTACCACCTCAGTGAGATCTGTCCTGCTCCATCGTGGGCACTGCATGTGGGAATGCTCAGTGACAATCTCCAAGTTACTCCTCACTCAGCTTTTGCTTGCTTCTGAACTCAGGAGCCACAAAGGTAAGCCCATGTACATGGCATTTATCCATGTGTCTGCCTCACAGTCACACTGGAAGAGGGCAAGGAGACAACAGTCAAGGAAAAAGCCTTGTTTTCCCACTGTGCAGGGCTCTGTGTCTTGCTGAAGGGCAGTGTTTCCCACTCAGATTTGTTTTCTTTTTTCTTCTCCCCTGCCACTGTGGCAGCATTGTTACTGGTGAGTACATGTGCTTGTCTGCTCCCTGCCACTCACCCAAAGCCCTCTCTGCCTCAGTCCTTGAGCCCTGGACACATTTGCACATTTAATCCACATCTTTTGTTTGTTTTACAAAGTCTTTTGTTCTCTCAGTAAGCCACACTTGCTTACTTTACTTCATCTCTTTCCCTTTTTCATCCAGCCCAGATGATTCTTGACTCCCCTTCTGGAGGGAAGTTGCTATCCCAAACCACAGTGCATTAAAGTGAGTGGCACAAATGCCACTGAGGAGCTGTGTTTTGGATCCCACCGTTACAGACCCCATCACTGCAAGCCTGCAGCAGCAGTGCTCCAAACCTGCAGCAACGCATGCAGAATTGAGATTGCTCACAACTGCCAAAACATTTGACAGGTGGATGTATAATGTCCAGGCAATACCACATAAATCATCTTTTCACCCCCCAAAAATTAATCATATTTAGATTACAATGATGCAAACCCCTTTATCTCCCTATAGCCACCACCTCTTTCCCTTTTGTATTTACTGAGTAAAACTCGAAATGCTTCTATTAAAAAAAAAATTCCTGTGAAAATGTCTCTTTTATCTAGTAGGTTGCCAAGATCTGAAGGGAGGAGTGGTCATCTCACTGCCTCAGGCTGCTGCAGGTGGTCACTCATCAGAATTGTAAATGGGTGATGGAGATAAAGGCATTTCTGGTCAGGCTGCAAGCACAGCCCTGACCTCCACTCTTGTAAATACTCATTTCATGGCTTCCTTCTGAAACCTGGGATTTAGGGAGCCCCAGCAAAAGGTGAGAGCACTCCAGGGCTGTGAGCCCCAGGAATCTGTCCTCCTACATTTTTGCAGTCCCTTGCATGGTGTTAAATTCTGTGACACCCTCTTCAGTCTGACTGCAGTCTTACTGCAGATAAGATAAAGAGATTTTTTTTTTAACCAATCAGGCTTAGGGTAAGTTTGGAAGAAGGTCTTTAGAGGGTGAATTATGAAGGCATAAGCTGTGCAAGGCTGAGCAGTTGAGCTGCATCTGCCATAAGGGCCACAGAGTATTAAACTGCATTTGTGGCAATACAGGTATAAAAGAAATGTCAGGAAGAAGGAGCAGCAGGGAAGACTATAAATGTATTAATTTTGACTACAGCATTTGTATTCGCTGTCATAATTGGTCTGTTAAAATGATTTTCCTAGAAGTGAATTAGCAATCCCAGTGGAGGATACAATTTGGAGAGTCATTGAATTAGAAGAAATGAAATCAGAGTAGCATCTCTTCTATTAAATAACTGTGGCAGAAACTGTGTTGCAGACAGATTGAATGCTGACAGATCATCAGAACTGAGTGATAGTCAGTCATGACTTTCAAGGGAAATAGTGAAATTACTTAAGGCACTTCATCCACTTAATCCTCCATTGTTGCCTGAAGTCAGCAGAGTAACAAAGGTGATGACTTTCTTTAAAACATTTTCCACAGGTGTATCTGAGATACTGCAGTCTGGTAAATTTAACTTCTTTAGGAGGGCAATTAATTGTATAACAAGGAATTGAATCAATTAATGCCTGATAAATACAAAAAATGTCCCTCATAAAAGCCCCCATAATTTCTGTTATGGAAGGTTTTGCTTTAGGACACTGATTTCTTTGGAGGGATAAACAAGCATAGTGGTAATGGTGAGTCTCTTTGGTTATGTAAGAAGATTTTAGAGGGAAATGTCCAGTCATGGGATCAAAAGAGAAGATCCTGGCATGGTTAGAAATGGGACACTGAGCTTCTGCTTGAGGTCATTCTTCAGACTTTAATATTCATGCAGAAGATTGGCAGAAACAGTAAACTTATGTCTAGACCCAAATCACTTCAGCTTCTACAGTAAATGGCATTAACTGGTGTTATATAGTTTTGACCCTTTGGAGAGATCTAGATCTGACCTTTCCCAAGCTCTGATGGAGTAAAATAACTGTTTCTAGTCTTTTATTTGCAAATACTCTAAATACTGTTGCTAGGGATGAGAATAGCAGTACAGTAAATACCAGCTTGCTGACAACCAATTATTTTTTCTTAGTGACCTTTATGGACTCCTTAAAACTTGTCCACAGACCCTTAAAGAGTCTTGAACCACAGCTTGATGGACATTGGCTGCACTGTGTAGAGTTCATCCCTAATTTTTAAATTTATTGCAGGCAGCAGACATCCACTCCTGGAAAAGGAGCGAGTAGTCAAAAGAATGAGTTGACAAGAATGAGAGTCTGAAGTTCATGAATTAAGGAAGAGGTGAAGTTCTCACCAGAGAAGTGTGACAATCCTGTGTCTATTTCTCTTTGTGACCTGGCCAAATTTCTGTGAAGTGTTGAGGTTCTTGGTGACACCATCAGGTCTGCACAGCACACTCTCTTTCCCAAGGGGGAAATGAGATTCCATACCCCAGACCAATCCAAGCCAGTGTAGCTGCTGTGTTTGTCTTTGAGTGGAGCAGACAAGCTGCCTGTGTATTGATTTTTGTGCCCATTAACAGCTCCCCATAGCCCAGGCCAGTTCCTGAGCAGTGATTTGCATAGCCATAGGGCAATCATTTCCTTGTTTATTATTAGAAAAATTCACCCTTTCCAGTATGTTCTGATACTGTGTTTCAGGAAGTCACTTCCTATCCTAAACTTGTTATATAGGGATGTGTAGCTGTAGCTTCTTCCAAATCAACCGGGTGCTGTTTGCCTCCTGCAGCTGCTCACTTTGTGTCTTCTGGTTGCTCTGCACACCCACTACAGTTCTGACTTCCCTTTATATGTCCAAGTAGGAATCAAACCTGGGCATCACAGAAGGAGGGAAGAAAGTTCCCAGGGCTTTTCATCCATACCATGCACCCCTGAGCAAGCTGCAGTTCCAGACTGCAGGCAGCAGCAGGTGTCAGAGATCCAAATACACTGTGCTGCAAAGGGAGTCTCAGTGCTGCCTTTGCCCTGTGCATCCCCAGAAGTGAGGATGGCCATTCCAGCATCTGCTGATCTGAACCTCCCCTGAGTATCCCTGAAGCCAGAAGAAATTTGCAAGGATAGCTTGCCTTACATCTGCTGCACAGTGTTGTTGTTGGGACATCAGAAGAGACCATGGAACTTCCTGGGAAAGTGGCTGCAGTGAGTTGAGCAGCACAGGCGGAGGTGGAACCCTCCCTGAGCTGTGCAGGCAGTGCCCTTCATCCATACCACTGATTTGACCCGTGCTTGGAGAAAAGATGGGCACCATTCTCAGGCATACCAGAGATTTCTGATTAAATTTTTAGTAAATCTGACATTCCAAATTCCGCTCTGCTGTAGTGTCCAAATTTTGGGGTTTGGTCTTTGCTGTGAAGTGAGCTGAGACAGCCCCAAATCCCTTTGTCCATCCATCCCTCTGTGTACCCTGCAGGGAGCAAGATCCCTCCCCTCCTCACCTATTGTGTAGTGCTTCCTTTTTCCCTCACGAATAGCCTTTACACTGCATTACATACCTTGAGCTTTCTCCCTCCTGACTGGCTCCTGCTGTTCCCAGCTCTGAGCTTCCCACGGCACACCTGTATCCCGTTCTCTCTGCCCTGGCTGGGCTGGGATGAGCACAGCGCTCCAGCAGAGGGCGCGGGATCCATTCAGGAATTACCTGTTCCAATGCCTGATTTATTTTTTGTTCTTATTTTTTTCTTTTTTCCCTCTGCAGTGCTGTAGCAGGTGTGTGAATACTTGCCCCTACAGACTCTGCCTCTAGGAGAGTCTCTAGATTTTCGAGTTGTGGGGTGTTTGCCTGCCGAGGTTATTCCACTAGGGTACCTTAGAATCATAGAATCATTGAATAACAGAATCATTCAGGTTGGAAAAGACCTTTAGGATCATCGAGTCCAACCTGTGACCAAATACCACCGTGTCATCCAGCCCAGAGCACCAAGTGCCACATCCAGTCATTTCTTGAACACCTCCAGGGATGGGGATTCCACCTCCCCCCTGAGCAGCACCTTCTACTGCCTGAGCACCCTTTCCATGACAAAATTCTTCCTGATGTCCAACCTGACCCTCCCCTGGCACAGCTTGAGGCTGTTTCCTCTCATTCTGTCCCTGTTCCCTGGAGCAGAGCCTGACCCCCCAGCTGTCCCCTCCTGTCAGGAGTTGTGCAGAGCCAGAAGGTTCCCCCTGAGCCTCCTTTTCTGCAGGCTGAGCCCCTTTCCCAGCTCCCTCAGCCCCTCCTGGTGCTCCAGCCCCTTCCCCAGCTCCGTTCCCTTCCCTGGACACGCTCCAGCCCCTCAGTGTCTCTCTTGTGCTGAGGTTGCCAGCAGTGCCCCAGGATCTGAGGTGTGGCCCCAGCAGTGCCAGCACAGGGGACAGTCCCTGCCCTGGCCCTGCTGCCACCCCATGGCTGGCACAGCCCAGGTGCCATTGGCCTCTTGTCCCCCTGGGCACAGCTGGGCTCATGTCCAGCCGCTGTCCCCAGCACCCCCAGGGCCTTTCCCAGCTTTCCAGCCCCTGTGTCCCAGCCTGGAGCTGCAGGGCTCGCTGTGACCCAAGGCAGGGCCGGGCCCTTGGCCTTGTTGTCCCTCAGAGCACGGGCCTGGCCATGGCTCCAGCCTGTGCAGATCCCTGTGCAGAGCCTTCCTGCCCTCAGCACATCCACACTCCCACCCAGCTGGGTGCTGCCCATGGACTGAGGGTGTGCCCTCAATCCCCTTGTCCAGGCTGTCATTTAAAGAGAACTGGCCCCAACACAGAGCCCTTGGGGACGCCTCTGGGTGTGCTGGCCACCACCTGGATGTAACTCCATCCACCACCACTTCCTGGGCCTGGCCATCCAGCCAGTTTCAAAAGAGAGAAGAGTGGATTTTAACTTGTGGATTTTAACCTGCACATTTAGAGGACAGGGAAGGTGCAAGGCTGGCAGTGGGAGAAGTGCTATCTGCCCAGACCAGCTCTGCCAGCAAGCTGAGATTCCACTGTTCCCTTTTCTAAGTACAATACATGATCATAGCAATCTTTCCTGGCTTTAAAATTGATGGCAGATGTACTCCCCAGATAATGAGGCTCATAAAAAAACGGTATGAAATCGCCTGTTGAATTTGATAGCAGAGGTGCTGTTCCAATTTAAAGGTTATAGGATGACGCAAAAAACAGAGCTAAAGAAAAGTTATCCTTTTCCACTCAGCCTCTGGAACCTGGGTTATTACAGAGCTGGCTTTGCCAACACTAAAGCAGATGCTTTTGGATGACTGAAAGCTTTCTGTGGACAAGGAAATGCAGGAATGTTCCCCATGTGTGAAGTGCACAGAACTGCAGAGGGCCAAGAGCTATGCCACCATGATTTGTCACCAAGCTTCTCATGGCACAGCAATGCCACTTGAAGTTTCTCGGAAAGAAAACTAAAAAATCCTTTTTTTTTTCATATTGAAAGTATTCTATCACATGGCATCATAGAATTTTTAAATGACTGTTAATCTTGGTGATATGTATTGAAATGAAATAATGACAGTGCAGTTATACTGTCAGCTCTTTTTCATGATTAGATATGATGCCATCCTACAGACATTCCTGTGGCTTAGAGATTTGGCAGCAGGTGCTCTTTTGCTTCTTTTACACCACAGTCTTTACTCCTCTTATCAATGTAGGATGGAATGGCTCCATGGACTAGATGTTTTTAAAAAATGCTGGATGTGGCACTTGTGCCATGCTTTAGTTGATAAGGTGGTGTTAGGTCATAGGTTGGAGTTGATGTTCTCCAAGGTCTTTTCCAACTTAGCTGATTCTGTGATTCTGCCAATCTGTGACCAAAGCCCTGCTCTGACATTGGTGCCATGGTGGAGCTGCCTCTTTTCCCTGCAGTGGCAGCAGCAGCAGCAGCAGATGCCTTTGTTATGGTGTGTGACAAGTCTTTGGCCCCATGCTCACACAGCTGTTTGAACACAAACATTCTTGTTAAAAGTCTCAAACATGAGTGCGGCCGAGGCTTGTGTACAGCAAGAGAGCACAGTGCCTTCGTGTCTTAACATACCTGTTGCCAAAAGGCTCTTTTTTTCTTTTCTTGTGGCTACCACAGCTGAAGTTATCCCGAATTTGAGATTGTGGAGGATGCTAAGGAGAGCAGCAAAGCAGATTCAGAGGAGGGAGGATATTTGCTGTCATGGGAAGGGTGGGAGATCTTACAGACATCCAGGTTTTAGTGACTGAAATCCCATTTCGTGCCACTAGAGGATACTCAAACTGTTGCCAGTATGTAAGAAACAGCTCCTTAATCTCTGCTTCTCTGGAAATCAATTGCTATGAGAAGGAAATGTCTTTGAGAGGAATAAAGGGAGTAGATGTTTAGGCACATCTAAAACATTTCTTTTAGGTTTCAGTGGGAGTTCAGTGAATAGAATCACATGCACAAAAATTGAAGCAGTGAGTGACAGCAAACGGAGCTGATGAGCTGCCTGTATGCAAAAGCTGCAGCTTTCTCTGCATCAGAAAGTGCCTGGTTCCTGGGAGGTGGAACTGATGGAGCAGTCACATCCTGTTATGAGAGAGGCTGGAAAAGCTGTTATGGGAGAGAGAAGGACATACAGAGAGGCTTAGAGAAGGTGCTGGTGGGACACGTCTAGATTTTGTTCTGGTTGGATAGCTGGGATCTGGTGCAAGCCAGAGATGTGATCTTGATTTCAGTTAACATTGTAGAGTCAGAGGGAGCAGAGCAAATGCACAATATTCACTGCAGGACTCACTCCTGAGGTGAATTGCAATGGAGGCCTTACATGGGGATCCACATGTGGTTTAACGCCTCCAGAAAAATCAAACCGTTTCAGACAGGGCAGAGCCCAATGCTGTGATGAGCTTCTCAAGGACCTAACAAGAAACCACTGCTATCTGACTCCAAAAGTCAGGCCAAGCAGGGCATAAAGCATTTTCTTATCTTGGCCAAGCTTGGCTGCATCAAACACACCAGCAGTGCTCCTGCAGAGTCTGACAGTGTCACCACAAATCCTCCTATAGGTGTGGATGTAAGGAAAAAGTTCCTCTCTGACGCTTAGTAACATTCCCTGCTCAGCAGGGTCTCAGTTCTAGAGGACTATGATGGGAATGGTTATCCTGTTACAGTCTGATTTGCATCTTTTGGGGATGGTTAAGCTGACAAAGGTGTTTAATCTGGCAACTAGAGCAGCACAGAGCTCTTTGCTGCTGATCAAAGAATTTGTACTCCTCTTGAGACCCATGGCAGAGCTCTATCTTAGTAAAGTCACTCTCCAGCATTCCCATCCAACACATGCAGGATTAATGTCCAGAATCCATTCTGGGCCAGTCTTTCCAATCTGTGTCTTCCCTTTAAAGACTGCAGTAGTGAGAATGGGATATATGCCAGGAAATAATACTTCCAAACAATTCCCTCCAGGGACTGGAGGTAACTTTTTTCATGTGGGGTGGTCAGGAATGCAGCAAAAGACACAATGCCAAAAGGCTGTGCTCTGGGATGGAGCTGCTGGAGCCAGGCCAGAGCAGGGACACCAAGGGATCAGAGAGATGGAGCAGCTCTGCTGGGAGGAAAGGCTCAGGGAATTGGGATTGTTCAGCCTGCAGAGGAGAAGGCTTTGGGGTGACCTCATTGTGGCCTTCCAGTGCCTGAAGGGAGCCACAGGAAAGATGGAGAGAGACTCTTGACAAGGGCCTGGAGTGACAGGACAAGGGGGAATGGCCTCACACTGACAGAGAGCAGGGTTAGATTGGATATTGGGAAGGAATTGTTCCCTGTGAGGGTGGTGAGGCCCTGGCACAGGTTTCCCAGAGAAGTTGTGGCTTCCCCATCCCTGGAAGTGTTCCAGGCCAGGCTGGATGGGGCTCTGAGCAACCTGGGATAGTGGAAGGTGTCCCTGCTCATGGCACGGGGTGGAACTGGGTGATCTTTAAGACCCTTTCCAACCCAAGCCATTCCATGATACTGTGATTGTGAATTAACATGACCTTCCTTGCTAACCAAGGTCAGACTGACACTCTTTTTCCCTTGGTCATGATGACAAGGATTTCCTGACTGTCTGTTTCTCAGTGTTGTCGTACCTGCCCACCTGGATATCATCTGTATGCTGCTGGCATGAGGACCTGTGTCTGCTCTTCTGAGGGCTGTATATCAGTGTTGAATAATGCAGCCAGAAGTCTCTAGAGCTTGTGTCCTGCAAGTCATTAAGCTGGATTGACTAGCTCCATGCATGGTGAGCAAGCTGTTCTTTTTAAAACACTGATTTATTGTCTTGGATTGCAGTAAATTCTGCCGTATAAAACCAGAGTATCTCCAGTTTGCATGCAGACAGTTTGTTTTAAGGTATCTAAAGACACTTCAATTGCTCTCTTGGTAAATTGTAGTCATTTCTCCTCCCTGTCATCTTGATCTCAAAGCAGTATATAACACACCTGAACATTTTTTTTCTTGGCCATTGGGGTGCTTTTTCACCCATAAGAAGTTTCTCCAGCTGTACCTTTGTAATCTTTCAAAATTCCTCCACTGTTCCTTCTTCTTTCTCACCTGTTTGATCTTCTCCTTTTGCCTTATGAACTGTGCCAAGTGCTTCCTTGAGTTCTTCCAAATGCAGACATTCCTTTCATTCTTCTGATGGATTGTGGCAGATATATTCTTTTTCCTTTCTTTTTTCCCCCTCCCAGAATAGAAGTGATAATTTTAATGATATTTGTGGAGAGGGCTGTTGGGGAAAAAAAAATCCTTACTTTTGCTCACTGATGTCTGAAGATTGAGATACCTGTGGTGGGAAAGAAGAAAAGAATGGATAAATGAATTGTCTTACTTACCTTCTTCTGCCTCTTGGGTTTTCATTTGTAGAAAGCCATGCCAGGCTCATAACTCTGCAAAACTGCATTTTTTGAGTTTTTCCCATTATTTTCTATTATTTCCCCCATTTTAAGTATATCGAGGCTTCTGGGGAATAATTCAGCTCATACTTCTTATGTCCTGGGTTGTTGGTTTTTTTTATGGCATCACTGCATTCAGCTCGATTTTGAAGGTCCATGAGAGAAGATCTAACATGGGCTGAAAGGTTAATCTTCTCCTTGGCATCAAAAAGTGCCAGCCAGGAATATCATCCTGGTATCTGGAAGCTCTGTGGAATGGAGCACTCCTTCACTCCCGGCATCTATGAGCAGGCAGGGAAATGGGACTGGAACCTTGTGGGGAAAAACTGCACCATGCTTGGTGAAGTTTCCTGTTCCTCTGGAGGGTTTCTCCCAGGAGCAAAGAGAGCTGGGGCAGGGTTGAGGTTTATGCAGCCTGTGAGAGAGGACTCTGCCATGGCATTCCTCAGCTGGAGAAACCCAGAGCAGCCTGGATCTGCTGCTTAGAATGTACCCACCCTGTGAGGAGGGCACTGACAATCAGGAGACTGCATGGCACTTCCATGACTCCAGAGGTAACTCAATTTCCTTGTGATTTTGGGGGGGGAAAAAAATCAAAACTGCGTTGATCAAAGTTAAAGGATAAAAACCCTTGATAAGAAAACTTGCTTTCTTTTGCAACAGCGAGTACCTGGCAAGGAGGGTCACAGAAACAGGATAATCCCAAAAGAAAAGTGCTGTCATGCCTTCAGGATCCACCATTAGGAGACCCTGAGACTTGGGATCACACACACACACACAAGGCTCAGCTTCTGCTGAATCCAGTCCTTGGTAAATAACACAGAACTGGAGAAAGAAGTGAAGCTAGGCAACTGACCAAGCAAACAAAACATATCCACTGAGCTTTCGTTTGTAAGGCAGCTGCCTATAGCACAGGCACAATTTCATTTGGCTGAATTTGGCACCTACCTTACAGGAAGAGAATTCTTTGGGGGTTCACAGCATTTCTGAGGTGCCTGACCCATGGCTGCACCAGTGGCTTGCCTTTCTATTGCACTCCTGTCAAAATCTCAGGCTAGCCCCTTCCACCCCTGCCACTCTCTAAGGGAAATCAGGTTATTCCCAACACGTGACCATGGCCATTTTAACTGGCTCCCTGTTTCCATTGGTGTCTTCTCCACTAGTGATGCTGGGATTTTAACCCATGGGATCCCACAGTCCTCACATGTGTCTGTCCCAGTACATCCCACTGACTGCACCTGTCCAGCCCTTCCCAAACTGGTTGTTGGCTGGTGCCAAGTTAAAGTAGGGCAGCTAACTTGGAGTCCATCTCTGGTTAGCCTCCAGCAAGGTTACTGGTGTGCTTTTGGCCACTGGAGGGCTCTAGTTTTATTTCATAACTATGAGAGAATGATACTAAAACTTACCAGTGAGGTGGGCCAAAAGGAGGGTCTAAACTCCTGAAGAAGCCTCATGCCTTATCCTAATACTTGGCCATGAAAATTGAAAATGGGATGTCCAGCTTGCTGCATCACGAATAACCAAGAATCTGGGACACTTGGTTGCAATTATTTGGGTTATTACAATGATTTTCTCAGCCTCCTGAGGTCTATCTCTGTGCCAGTGCAGCAAAGATGTGCTCACAAAATCTGTTTTTGTGAGAAGGAACACTGGCACTGGAGAACAGAGGCAGAGGTGTGTATGGAGGGAGAAGCAAAGGCAGATCCATACCACTTCTGGGAGATGTGTTTATCAAGGGCTGGTTAAGGGGTAGGAAGGAGGGGAAACCCTAGATTGTACGTACTTGAATTTGCTAAAATTCTGCCTTTTCCTTCTTCCCCCCTCACTGAGAGACTGGTGCAGCACAGGAAAAACTCAGAGAGGGAGCTTTCATTCATTGCAGAGCACTGCAATGCATTCATTCTGTGTCCTTGAAGGAACCCCACATTTGCAGCTGACCCTGAGCTTTAGCATCAGGAAAGCTTTTTTTTTCCTCCTTTTTTTTTTTTGGCCTTCCTCAGCTCTAGTCCTATTTTTAGAGCCTGTCGTTTTCTCAGGGGCTTCACAGTCTATTTTTAAAAAGCCATTGCAGGCTGCCAAACCATTGTTATTTTCTCTAGGGTGATGTCAACACAGTGCCTATAGTAAACATGCCTGGCATTTACCATAGGTGATGCTTTAGAACAGATAAACATTAATGTTAAGGGTGAAAAATAGTTTTGCAAGCAGAGCCCCACTGTGAAGTGTTTCATTTCCACAGAGCATCCTTTTGCTTGCCTTGTGGCTTTCCCCTTTTCTGAAACGCTTTTGGTCTGACCATCAAATTGCTCACTGCTGCATGAACCTGATCTGTACATTATTAGATCATCTAGAGTGACTGTAAATCAGGTTTGGCCCAAGTCTTGCAGCATGTTTAATGTTTCTACAATGCTTTTTTTTTTTTTCCTTGCCTTTTATACTGGGAATGAATTTAACAGTCCAGCTCTGAAAGAAACATGGAGAAGATTTTAAAGGGATTAAAATATGAACAGCAGCAAATATTGGTAGTAATCATTGTGGTATCATCAATTTTGGTGGAATTTCTCAAATGAATCCAGCATAATCACAGCTTCTTTTTACCTGTGGGGAGGAAAAAAAAAGGGAAAAATTCAGGAACAGTTATGTAAAGATGTGGGAGCAGATGTACTGCTGGTGTAAGCTGGCACTGCTCCATTCATGTCAGTCAAAGTAGTTGATGTGGGGGAACATTTGTCTGCAAGGAAAGCAAGATTTATCCCTGAGCTCTGATGGCTCCATAGAAATCACAGAATGGCCTGGCTTGGAAGGGACATCGAGGATCATGTGGCTCCACCTCCCTGCCATGGGCAGGGCCACCTTCCACTGTCCCAGTTTGCTCAGAGCCCCATCCAGCCTGGCCTTGGACACTGCCAGGGATGGGGCAGCCACAGCTTCTCTGGGCAACCTGTGCCAGGGCCTCATCACCCTCACAGAGGATGATCACACATCAGTTCAATGCAGTATTTGTGCCCATGTCATGCTCTGATCCCCTCACAAATGTGTGGGATCATGTCTGAATTTCATCTTTTCATGGATGCTTAAGCCAATGTCTCTTCTGTACTTCCTGCTGTAGACAACACTGCCCAGGAGGAAAATTCCTGCTTTTCAACCACATGGATTTGTTCCTTGAGCTGTACTAGCTCAGCTGTGCCTTTGAACATTGATTTTACAGACCATGGACACATGTGAAGCAACTCCTCCATTGGCCACTTGTGTGAATGTCATGGGAAGACAGAGCAAAAGTCTCTGTGGGAGGTGGCAAGCCACCCTTCTGCAGAATCACAAAAGCATAGAAACTTTAACTCCCTTGTTTCAGTAATACTTGAGATTGTAAATACTTTTGCACCTTTGAACCCTGAGTGCTGGTCCAGGAAATAATGCAGTACACAGGAATGACTCTTTGTGCTGTTCTTGCTCTGAGTCCATTCCCTCAACCCAGGAAATGTCCAGAAGCTTCACAAGTTGGAATTTTTTCAAATATAAACCTTCAAGGGATTTTTCTTCCACGAGTTTAACCAGCTGAACCCTTGTAAAAAGCTACCATCAACAGCATCCTGCAGCAAGGAGTCCAAGGCTAGATTAGATGGGGCTCTGAGCAACCTGGGATAAGATAAGGGAAGGTGTCCCTGCCCCAGGTAGGGGATTTGGAAATGGATGATCTTTTAGGTCCCTTCCCACCCAGCCATTCTGTGATTTAATGATTCCTATCCCTCCTGTCCCAGCCCTCCAACTCCCATCAGATTTTCAGTTTCTTCCTACAAGCCACTCCTTTGGGACAGCAGTGCTCCAAACTGCTGATATCCATTTTGCAGTGGAAGTGCAGCCGTGACCTGGGGCTGCTGGCTGGGCACTCAGCCCTCCCAAACAGAGTCACTGCCTCTTGCACAAACCTGTCCTTTTGTTTATTCCCTCCTCACTCATATCTTGATTTCAAAGGGTTGCTCAGGGCTCTAAATTTCCCAGCACCAGTTCTGGTTCTCAAAAGGCCCATCTCAAGTTCATCAGGAGACCTTTGAACTTTTGTGAACCTAACCTGAGACTCACATTTGTAACCAAACCAGGGGGGTTTTGCCTAGGTTTTCATTTCATTGTAGGTGCCTCCCACTCTTCTTACATTTCATGCCACTGGACAAAGAACAACCATTTGGAAACCCCCAGGAAAACCGCCTGACTTCAAGGTCTGCTGGCAGCAGCCCCCATGCTCTGAGAAGGCACCAGTTCTGCTCCATGCTGCTGGCAGCTGAGCTGGTTGGCTGTCTCTGAAGGTACAACTGCCACAGCAGATGGCTGGGAGGTTAGCAGGGAATTTATTCAGAGCTCCAAATAAATGAGGCTGCCTTTCCTCAGAGGGAATGGCAGCCGGGAGCAGCTCACATCCCCACGCACATCTGCACGGTGACATCCAGGAGCTCTGTGGTGACCCAGGAGTGGAGCAGCCAGCCTGTCTGCCACACACCAACTCCTCTGTGCTGCTCCAGCCCACAGTCTGTGCCAGTTCAGCGGGGCTGTGGGCTCTGTCTGCACTGCTGAGCAGCAGGGGTGTTCCAGCAAGAGCTGAACCCACTCATGGGGGTCATGGGGGAATGGAGCATTCCCTCCATCTCAGAGACATCCTTTCAGACACCCTTGGTGACCCCTGCCCAGCCAGCAGCCTTAGGTCACTGCTGCACTTCCACTGCAAAATGAGTATCAGCAGTTTGGAGCATTGCTGTCCCAAAGGAGTGGTTGTCAGAATCTAAAAATCTGATGGGAGTTGAAGGCTGGGACAGGAGGGTTAAGATTCATAAAATCAAAAAATGGCTGGGTAGGAAGGGACCTAAAAGATCTTACATTTCTGAATCCTCTGCCTTGGGCAGGGACATCTTCCATTAAAACATAGCTCCAGTCAGCCTGGCCTGGAACACTTCCAGGGATGGGGCAGCCACAGCTTCTCTAGGAAACCTGTGCCAGAGCCTTACAATCCTCATAGGGAACAATTCCTTCCCAATATCCAATCTAACCCTGCTCTGTGTCAGTGTGAAGCCATTGCCCCTTGTCCTGTCACTCCAGGCCCTTGTCAAGAGTCTCTCTCCATCTTTCCTGTGGACTCCCTTCAGGCACTGGAAGGCCACAATGAGCTCACCCCAAAGCCTTCTCCTCTCCAGGCTGAACAATCCCAATTCCCTGAGCCTTTCCTCCCAGCAGAGCTGCTCCATCCCTCTGATCCCTTGGTGTCCCTGCTCTGTCCTGGCTCCAGCAGCTCCCTGTCCTTCCTGTGCTGGCCCAGGGCTGGAGGAGCTCTGCAGGGCAGGGGGAGAGTCTCACCTGACCCCCCTCTCCTCCCCTGCTGCCCAGCCTGGGGGCTCAGCCCAGCACAGAGGGGTTCTGGGTCTCAGCACACGCAACCAGGGCAGGGTCAGCTCTTACCCAGCAGCACCTGAGGTTCTTTCTGGAAAAAATTCCCTCTATTTTCCTAGGGAATAATGTGGTGTTAGACGTTGGTGTTGCAGTGAAGAGGGCTGAACAGAAGGAAAGCAGCAAACCTTCAAGAAGTTTCCCCTTCAGTGCCTGTTTGTAAGGGTTAAGCATCTCTACCATGAGCTGAAGCAGATGTAAAAGGCCCTCGGTCAGAGGCTGTGACTGCTTGCAAAGATACCCACAGGTAATGGGATTTGAGCTGTCAGTTCCTTGACTTCTCTCTCTGCCCCTAGAGTAGCTGCATTACTTTTTATCTTTAAACATTCCTGCTATGCAAAAAAAAAATCCCCAGTGATGTTACCACCTCTGAGTCATGCCAGCATATTTGTGTGCCGGTATATTTTAGGAGCAAAGCTGCTGGAGTTCAATAAGTATAAAGCAGGACTTGATAAGTGAGGTAGTGGTAGTAGCAGGCTATTTAGATAAGGGAAAGGAGGTGTGGTGTGCTGTCAGTAAGCACTTGGCACCCTGCAGTATTGATCCCAAATGAGTTTGGCCCAGGCTGTCTCTTAGTCCCTGGATTTTCTGCAGGTTAAATTCCTATCCTCAGGCTTGGAGAACATATCAGTGTTATCAGCCTGATAGATCACAGAATATAGAACTGTAGAACCTCCTGAGCTGGATGAGACCCACAAGGATCACCAAGGCCAGCCCTTAGCCCTGCACAGCACAGCCCCAAGAAGGTATGCTGTCCTTTGCTTCAGATCTGTTCTTACCCCTACAGGCACTTGAAGACCTTATCTGCTAAGTGATAAGACTTATGTATCACATCTTCTCTCTTCTCTTCTCTCCCCTCAGGCTGTTGCACAACTAATTACCCCTGATATGGGATTAAAGCAGTGATGGATCATCCAGCAAGACTCCTGGAAACAACATATGGATGTTCCTCATGTTTCTGCTGCACTAGATAGCACACATAGGAGCTGCTCACCACAGCTGCAGGAAGAGCAGCACCTGCTCTGACATCAGGCCTAGTGGGACAGACTTATTCTTGTACATTTTGGGCTGTGTTTGAATGAACACTTTATGTGCTTTTGCTCTGTGGCTGCACCATATTTGCTTTAGCAACAGAAGTCCTCAAAGGAATTTCCAGTGTCCCTTCATGGGCTACAGACTCTTGCTATGTCCTGTTCCTGTACCACACTGGGTGTGTAACCAAGATCTGAAGTGTGGGTGGAGACCTGGGAGGCATTCCTGGACCTGTAGTGTCCTGGAGTTGTGCTGGACCATGCAAACATGGCTCCCCAACTCCCCGGCTGCTTTATTCCAAAGAAATGGTCATCACAGAATCATAGAATGGTCTGGCTTGGAAAGGAATCGAAGTTCATCTTGTTCCACCTCCCTCCATGGGCAGGGACACCTTGCACTAGCCCAGGTTTCTCAGAGCCCTATCCATGCTGGCCTTGATCTGAGTGATCAGATCAGTGCTTTGCCTTTTCAGTTCTATCCCAGAAACTCACCTGCTCCCCTGAAATAAAGGAGAAAAGCCTTTCATTCAGTCTCTACCCCTGAAATAAAGGAGAGAAGCCTTTCATTCAGTCTCTATCCCTGGAATACAGTAGAGAAGCCCTTCATTCAGTCTCTATCCCTGGAATACAGTAGAGAAGCCCTTCATTCAGTCTCTATCCCTGAAATACAGGAGAGAAGCCCTTCATTCAGTCTCTATCCCTGAAATACAGGAGAGAAGCCCTTCATTCAGTCTCTAACCGAGCTCCTTGCTCAGATCCATGTGCAGACAAGCCCTGCATCTCAGGCTGTGGTTTCTGGGTTGCTGCTCTGCAGAGCTCTTGCTGCTGTTCCAGGGGAATTAGCTGGCTTCAAGGTGATGGGTTACCTCTTTGCTCCCAGCTGCTAAGCACGGCAAGAAGCTAAAAATACCTCTAAGCCAACACCTAATGTCACTTTTCCTCACGAGGGGTTTCTGCAGTTGCCACGGGAATCTTAAGCAATTGCACAGGGGAGGGGATAATTCTCTTTATTTTTGTGAATAGAGGGGGAGGTGCCCAGGAGAAAAATCCCTCTATGAAAAAGCTGTGCAGCCGTGTGCTTTGATGCCTGGATTGAAAAAAGCTAAATGTCCGTGGATTTAGACCAGCCAATGGTGTGTGAGTGTTATTTTTGGAAAGCACAGTGCAGAATTATGGCACATGCATCACATGTGAATTGGGAAAGTGCAAGCTATTTTTGGAGCCTGTTTGCATATGTGCTGAGTCAAGGTTTGCACACAGAGCAAGGCTGCACCTAGCATCTCTTAAATCTGCTTTAGCAAGGTTATTAGCTTTCAAGAAAGCTCTAGCTCCCAAAAAAAGTCCTTTCTCCCTCTGATTTTATTACCATCTCAGCATCGCGAGATTAATTAGAAAATACAAAAAATTAAGTGCAAAAGGGGAGGCACAAGGAAAGGGGAAGCAATTTAGAGTTGAAGGGGGATGGGTTCTGAAAAGGTATTACCTAGGTAAGTACAGAAAGACCAGAATAGCATAAAAAATATGAAAAGGCAGGAGGGGCTCATAAAGAAGATGGGAAATTTACACCTTGTACTATCATTGCTGAAGGAAGCCTATTTACAGGGAGCAACCTCTGGGGAAAACAGGAATTAGGGAAAGAAATTGGAGCAGCATTGCACAGATTATAGCCAGCCCTTGTGCTAATTTGAAAACAAACCGGTGGGAGATCCCAGGTCTGAACTGACACCCTGTTGGTCAGGGTATTGTAGCAGTCTGACTAAATAGTGCCTGCAGTCCTCTTGAAGTGATAGATATAGTTCTGTTGAAATGGTGATCCTGTAGAAGGGTCTGGTCTTCCTCTGAAGGTCCAGTGGTGGGTATGTAGCTCTTGTCCTCTGGGAATGCAGTGGATAAGGCTACCCGTGGTGTTCCAAGCCTCAGATTATATCCAGGTAGGAATGCTTGGCTCTTCCCCCTGAGCAGAGCATCTCCCAGTGGGATGGTGTAATTTTATCAGTCATGCAGTGAGGCTTGATGGCCCATTAACAGAAGATATGCTGTGGAGAGAGTTATCAGGGATGAGTCATGAAGGAGATAAGGAACACTGCCCCACCTGCTTTGACAACTTATGAAGATGGTGATAGAATACATACTTTTGGTTACATCTTACACTGTAACCTAAGACAGCCCTGGATTTGGGGGCAGGTAAGAAAAACCTCCAGTTTGCATAGCAAAGGGATGCCAGCTGAAGATAACACAAGAGTGACTGGCTGGGGATGGCCTCGTTGGGTAGACTCTGTTCCCAGAGGACACAGCCTTTTGCAGGCTGCTTTCCAGAGCAGTGCTCAATGTCCTCACAGATGAGGGACACTCAGAGTTTCCTGTATGGACAGAGGTGTTGCCTTAGCAAGGGATCTTTCTTATCAACTGTTTCCAGGAGGCAAAGGTCTCAAAGATAGGAAACAATTAGACTGCTATGGTCATTAGGCGGGGCTTAACATTCAACCAGGCCAGGTGCTGGGTCCTGCGCTTTGGCCCCAACAGCTTCCTACACAGTGCTTCAGTCTGGGGCAGAATGGCTGGAAAGAGAAAGAGCCTGGGGTTGCTGATGACAGTGGCTGAATGTGAACCAGCATGTGGGCAAGAAGGCCAAAGGCACCCAGCTGGGATCAGCAATGGTGTGGCCAGCAGGATCAGAGCAGTGATTGTCTCTCTGTACTGGGCACTGCTGAGGCCACACTTCACATCCTGTGTCGAGTCTGTGCCTGTCACTGCAAGATGGACATTGAGGGGCTGGAGCGTGTCCAGGGAAGGGAACAGAGCTGGGGAAGGGTCTGGAGAGTCAGTCCTATGAGGAGCAGCTGAGGGAGCTGGGAAAGGGGCTCAGCCTGGAGAAAAGGAGGTTCAGGGGGAACCTTCTGGCTCTGCACAACTCCTGACAGGAGGGTGCAGCCATGGAACAAGGGAGAGGATGAGAGGAAACAGCCTCAAGCTGCACCAGAGGCAATTCAGATTGGACATTAGGAAGAATTTCTTTACTGAAAGAGTGATTACATATTGGAAGGGGCTGTCCAGGGTGGTGGTGGAGTCCCCATTCCCAGAAGTGTTTAAGGAAAGTCTGGACATGGCACTGGGTGCCTGGTGTTTGGTCACAAGTTGGACTTGATGATCTCAGAGGTCTTTCCCAACCTGAATGATTTTGTGATTCAGGTGTTCTCCTGTGCCAGTTTGCCTTCTGCTGGTGGGAAGCACCAGCCCAAAATCTGCACAGTGAGTGGGAATAGGGCAGATGGGAGGCTCTGTCCATTTAGTTATGGCACTGGAGAGCCTTCTTGATCTAGTGTCCACAGAAATAAGCTTGCAGGCACGGAGCACACTGTGCTGGCACAGGAGCAGGCCCACCAAGCAGACAGGAAGGGAGAAGGAAGGTGCCTAGGAGCTCTGGGAGAACAGGGAAGAATTTTTAAACTACACAAGATGAGAAGCAGAAGAAGAGCAGCCTGAGCAATGGCTTGTTGGTGGAGGTCCAGATGAGGTCCAGAGCAGAAACATTCTGTATTATTCATATCAAGTGCAGTCCTGCAGAGTTTGTAGGGATTTTTTCAAAGCCCTTGGAGTCCTGGTGAGGTTGGCTGCAGAGTCTGACCCCAGGTGAAAGAGGAAAAGGGAGCAGCACTACCTGGACACAGATAACCATCCTGTTCTGCTGATAATACCATGTCGTGCAGCAGGACACAGGGAAGAGGTGGGAGTCATGCTGATCTCTCTAGGGGGGACACTTGTGACTCAATTTATTATTTCAGTTTCTAGAGACACAGATGTCAACATCAGACCTGACACACACCTATAAACAGGGTAAGACACAGCATGAGCACCCCTGGCATGCTGCCTTCTATGTTTACCCTCCTGGAGGCTTTAATCCTGATAGAACCAGATCTACATGGTCTTTTCTGGGCCCTTATCTGTCTAAGTATATGTGATTCAGAAGAGTTCGATAAAAAGACATCTCTTTTTTTCCCTCTTTCAATCAGAGAAAATAAAAAGTGAAATCAACTCCCGTGAAGAAAAAAAAAATTATTTCAAATACACATTGGGGTCCCAAGTCCTTGTCTTGAAGATGAGTCTGAGAATGGGTTAAAACAAGAGTAAAAAATGCAAATGATGTAATTTCCCAATTTGGAAAGCGGACACAAGCAAAAAAAAAATGCCAACAGAACAAACTAAATCAGAATTCCCCTCCAGTTTCCAGCTTGAACAAGAATCCAAAATCTGAGGAGAGGCAGAGGAAAATTGTGCAGGACCCCACTTTTAAGCAGCTCTATTAGAACTTTTTTTACTTTGAAACCATTTTATTTTTCATATAACCAGATAATAGAAAGCAGCACTTTTCTGGACCTTAGTTTGGAGTGGTTTCTAGTTAAAACCACTTAGGTTAATCACCTTCCTTTCTGCAACTGTAGATCCCCATCTTGAGAACTGAGCTTGAGTCTAAATATGATTTGGACCTGTGTCTTGGGCTGTAATGCAGGATGTGACCAAAAATATGTGTTCTATCACCACTGTTGAAAGCAGGGGAAGCAGTGATCCTTATCTCTGGGGAGATATCCTCTGTTAATGGGCCATCTGTTAAAAAGCAGGTGAGGCAGTGCTCTTTATTTTTTCCACAACCCATCCTTCCTCCAGGGAGATATCTTCTGTTAATGGGTCATTGAGTCCCACTGCATGACTGATAAAATTATATTATCCCATTGTGAGATGCTCCAGCCAGGGGTAGAAGCCAAGCATACGTACCTAGATAAAAACTGAAATTTGGAACATCAGGGCAGCCTTTTTTCCACTGGATTCCAGAGGAAAACCAGATTGTTCCACATCATCAGTGGACCTTTGGAGGAAAACTGCACCCTTCTACAGGAGCACTGCTTCAACTGAACCACATCTGTCATACCAGGAGCACTGCAGCCACCATTTAATGGGACTGCTACCAACATCCTGACTGACAGGGTGACATGTTGTATTCTGTATTCTCTCAGTGTTTCGGGGTTTTTTTGTATTACTGTATTTTTATTTTTTAAATTTTCCTAGTAAAAAAACCCTGTTATTCAGATTCCCTATATTTGCCTGAGAACCCCTTAATTTACAATTTATAATATAATTTGGAGGGAGGGGATTTAGTTGTTCCATTTCAAGAGAGGCTCTTGCCTTCCTTAGCAGACACTTGTCTTTCAAACCAAGACAACCTGCTAGAAATCTGAGCACTCATTTAACTTAATACTCAACTCCCATCCTGGAACGTTGATGAACCCAACCTGAGATTCATGCTTGTAATCAGACCTAAGCAGAGATCAGTTTTGCCTGGGTTTTAGTTTCAAGTAAGAAGGTGTCCACCTTCCTACCTGTCTTCACATTGACCAGGCAGTGGGATGTCTGGCTATCTCCTTCCATATCATCATTAGCTTTTCTGGATATAGGATCAGCCTCCTTGTCCTGCAGTTTGTAACCTACCCCTTTGTGCTTCGTTGTCATAAAATCAGCTTATTCTGATTAGTGTTCCCTGCAGTTGACATAACCACAGAATCACAGAATATCCTGAGTTGGAAGGGACCCACGAGTATCATCCAGTCCAACTCCTGGCCCTGCACAGACACCCCAACAACCCCACCCTGTGCATCCCTGAGAGTATTAACCAAACGCTCCTGGAGCTCTGGCAGCCTTGGGGCTGTGACCATTCCCTGGGGAGCCTGTTCAGTGCCCAACACCCTCTGAGGGGAGAACCTTTCCCTGATATCCACCCTGACCCTGCCCTGACACAGCTCCAGCCGTGTCCTGGGTCCTGTCCCTGTCACACAGAGCAGAGATCAGAGCTGCCCCTTCTCCTCCCCTCGTGATGAAGCTGCAGAACTGCTGTGAGCTCTGACCTCAGTCTGCTCTTCTCCAGATGAACTGACCAAGTGTCATCAGCTGCTTCTCATGTGACTTCCCCTCCAGGCCCTTCACCATCCTGGTGGCCCTCCTTTGGACACTCTTTAGCAGCTTTAGATCTTTCTTATATTGTGGGACCCAAAACTGCCTCCAGGACTGGAGGTGAGGCTGCCCCAGAGCAGAGCAGGACAATCCCTCCCCGGCCTGGCCGGCCATGCTGGGCCTGGTGCCCCAGGACAGGGATGTCCCTCCTGGCTCCAGGGCACTGCTGGCTCATGTCCAGCTGACCACTGACCAGGACCCCCAGGTCCCTTTCCCTGGCATCACTCCCCAACATCTCCTCCTGCAGTCTGTCTGCTCACCCAGGCTGGCTCCGCTCAGGGAATGACTCTCTTCCCACGTGGTAATGAGCCTGACAAGGGCTCTCTTCAGAGCTGTGTACAAATGATGCCATCATGGACAGATCAGAGTCAACAGCACCATAATTGCCAGCCCACACAGCCACCTCTGCACACCAGCATTCCAGCACTCTGTGGAAAACAGAATGCCTGCCTGATCCACACAAGTCTGCTGTGCCAACAACCCTCACCAGCTGTAAACAGAATCAGAGACAACATATCAGCAGCTTAATTCACACAGCACTTCTTGTTTGTGGCAGCAGTGGCCATTTTCCACTTGAGAAACTGAGCTACAGCAAATAAAAAATTCTTTGCAGAGGTCAGTCCTAAACCCAGGAACAGTGACTGTACGGTTGCACAAAAGAGATGATTTTGTTATTTTGGCATTTTCTATATTGCGTTGCAAAAATTACGTGAAAAAATAATTGTGTTTGCATCCTCTCTGCTCTCTGATTGTCTTAGCTGTCTGACCCTTCGTGTCTGAAGAAATATGCCACAATCTCAGGGGATTATGTAGTGCTCACAAATAGGTGGCTATCAATAAATTATTACTTAAAGCCCCAGTTACTTTAGCCTGCATAGATCAGGTAAATAAATTGCAGTCTATTCTGTTTCTGGATATCTGAATGTCTCAGATGCTTGGCAGTCTGGGAGAAATAGTCTCATCAATACCTTCAAAATGGACTTCCTTTGGATGTTTTGATAACTGACTTTGAATATTCTGCTTCTTTCAACTGTCTGACCACTAGACTTGATTTTTTATAATAGATTACTTAATTCACAATTTTAAAACTGTAGCTTGATTAGTAACTCTCATAAGCAATGAGAGTTTTGGTTTCAAAGCAAACACCACTCTTGATTGTGTCAATGTCAGTGGTAAATGTGTCCCTCTAGGCCCCTCTCTCTTGAGAGGACAGAGCAAAAACTTCTGGTCCTTGACACAACCAACTCTTCTAGAGTAATAAGGTCTCAAATAAATAACAAAAAAGCAGTGAGCCTCCTAGGGCATTCCAGAGGTGCTTGGGGAATTACAGCATGGAGAGTGGCACTCTGCTGCAGCAGGAGCTGAAAGTCAGAGCAGGGACATCCTCATCAGCCTCAGATGGCATCAGATGTCCATGATTAAGCAACTCATGCTCTGAGCCATGGAGATCCCAATGATGGCCAACAGAGCCAAGAGAGAGCTCCTGCTTGTCTGAAGCAGTGTTGGCTGGTGATCAGCTGTGTCACTGGGCTGCAGGAGCCAGCACTGCCTGGATTTCCTGCGTCTGCAGAGATCCAGCCTAAACTACCAGCCTGCAATATGGGCACTGCCACAGGCCTGGTTGGCATCTCCAACTCAGCCTCTTCCCAGATGAGATGGCAAATGAGGTTGGGTAAATATAATGGTGTCCATGTTGTCACTGGTTAGAGATGGAAGAGTGAATACAAAAAAGAATGAGCTATACAGGCAGCCTAAGGAAGATGTTTTGGAACATCCATTCCATGTCATTCCATGGAGATTGAAAATACTCGTTGGTACTTTGGTCAGATGTGCATCTGGAATTTCACATATATAATAATGCCAGCTATAGCAGACCCCTTCCAAGACTAAGGCTAAAATAGACTCTGCACTGTGGATTTCTCTTGGCTGAATATGTGAATAATACATCAACTAAGCTTTTGGGAGGAGGCACAACTCTGTGCTGATCTTAATATTTGGAGTGGAAGTAGCCTTGCTGATGAAAAACCAGTACTATTTGAACCTGCCCTAAAACATGCCCTCATCTCTCTCTGGGTGACAGGAATGGTGACCACTTCCACTGTCTGGCACCTGGGCCATTAAACACCTCCACAGTTAAGGGTAGCAGAGTTGTTTCGTGGGCATGGATCCAGCAAAGAGTGCTCGAAACACATCAGGGGCATTGCTGCCTTCATTAAGTCTCTGCATGTTTAAACAGCTGCTTGAGAGCCCTGGTGGATGAAGCTTTACATATCCAATAAAGAGCTCTGAAGGTCGAGGTTTGCCTCTGAAAGTAACTTTATTTGGTTTAAGCCATCCATCACATTGAAATAATGCTGTTGTTGGGTAGGAGACACGACTATTTTTATGGCTATGTGTAATATTTTCCACTGTCACCAAAGTGCCTTTCTGAGTGATAAATGTGTAGATTTCCTGCTTCCCCGGGCCTGAAGGAGCAGAGGAGGGATGGTGGGATGCAGTGCCTTCTCCCTGTTTGTACAAGCAGTGCTGCTGGAGTGGGGGAAGTGCCCAGGCTGTAACCTGGCAGTGCTCAGCATGCAGATGCCCTCTGGCAGGAGGCACATCAGCAGGCTGATGCAGAACAGGAACTTCTTGTTTACACTGCTCACCATCTGCATGGAATTGGTTCCATCTTCCCATCTGTGAGTGGAAATGGGAGTGCTGTACCTGCTTTACTCATTGTAGCCTTCAGAGAAACCAGTGTCTTCTCATTGTTCTGACATCACCTTTCTCTTGCCTGGAAGAGCTGCTGTAATCTGGATCTGCATGACACAGTGGTAACCCATTAGTGCTAGAAAGATCAAGGGAATTAGGCTATAAATGGAAATGGAGGGCTGATTCTATGCTGTAACTTGCTGAAGATTCACTGGGAGAAGTTTCATAGAATCATAGAATGTCCTGGAGTGGAAAGGAACCACAATGATCATCCAGTCCAACTCCTGGCCCTACACAGGACAGCCCAAGAATTACCATGTGCCCAAGAGCATT
Source organism: Toxostoma redivivum (assembly GCA_013397375.1). Taxonomy (NCBI): domain Eukaryota; kingdom Metazoa; phylum Chordata; class Aves; order Passeriformes; family Mimidae; genus Toxostoma; species Toxostoma redivivum. The sequence continues at coordinate 145,941 of VXBI01004479.1, forward strand.
GTCCAAACACTTCTTGAGCTCTGTTTGGCTTTGTGCTGTGAGCACTTCCTAGGGGAGCCTGTTCAGTGTCCTGCCACCCTCTGGGGGAAGAACCTCTTCCTGAAATCTAGCCTAAGCCTCCCCTGACACAGCTCTGTAATAGCATTGGACCTTTCTGCTATTGTGGCACCCAAAGTTGTCCCAGTACTTGAGGTGAGGCTGCCCCAGCCCAGAGCAGAGCAGGACAATTCCTCCCTGGCCATGCTGGGCCTGGACAGGACAGGGATGTTCCCCTGGCTGCCAGGACACAGCCAGGTGCTGTATTAAACATGCCTTGTCCCTCCCTGAGGATACAAAAGTGACCATTATAATCGTTTCAGTGATGATTTCTTCAGGTCACATGCTAATGCTGCAGTTTTCCTAGCAAAGGCCCATGCAATCCTGTGATGGCTTCCCAAGGAAATTTAATCCATGGAATGAAAACATCCATGGAGCAGTGTCTCTCCAGGTGAAGCCACACTTTGCCTAGCTACTGCTTTTTTCCAAATAAGTGATGACAGAGGGGACTGTAAGGTGTGAATGTATAGTGCCTCCACTGTTAGCTGAACTGGAACTTCTTCAGTTTGGTCTCATATCTTTGTTTGCAAGGTGGGAGTTATGAAATTTGCCCGCTCCTAAACCAGTTGAAACACCCCAGTTGTTTATCCCCCTCAGACAGGGACAGTTCTGAAACTCCTGCACACATCTACCCTGGGGCAAACACGGTGGCACCTGAGAGTTACCTGAGCAAAACCCTTCCCTCTGCCTGCATCTGTGTGACATAATAAAGCAGGGGGGACAAGCAATTATTCTACACTCCACATCTAGATCCAACAAACTTTCCTTTTTTTTTCTTTTCCACCTGCATTTCAAGACCCAAAACACTGCCACAGCTCTGGTGTTCCCCAGTGTCCTGAAATGCAAGAAAGATATTTTCTCAAACAGTTTCTACCCTATTTGCTCCTCTCTGGCAGATGAAGGTGTTTTTCCCCTGCAAAAGAAGCAGTTCTTTTTCTTTGTTCTGGTGGGGAGGTTTATATCAGGATTGCTCCCAGAGAAAACTGGCAAAGTCTCTGGGAGTGTGGCCCCACTTTCTGTTTCTGGAGGCTTACATCTCCTTTTAGAAGCAGTGATTTTATGGATCTTGCCCTTAGCTTGACAGTTTGTTGGAGAAAGCAAGGCCCTGGCTCCAGAGAGTGCCTTTGTCAGCACCCATCGTGCCAGGCCTGTGTTTGCAACCAGCCCTTCCCAAAGCAATGGCTGATTCCTTCTTGTGAGATTTCTGCTGCCAAACAGGTCTGAGGAGCTTGTGTAGATGACTCCCAAACCCACATTTAACAGTGCAAAGACCCTCAGTAGGAGTAATGTGCAGATACTCTGAGGGATGTGATTCTGCCCCTCTGCCCCGCACTGCTGAGCCCCCCCCTGCCCTGCAGAGCTCCTCCAGCCCTGGGATCAGCACAGGAAGGACAGGGAGCTGCTGCAGCCAGGACAGAGCAGGGACACCAAGGGATCAGAGGGATGGAGCAGCTCTGCTGGGAGGAAAGGCTCAGGGAATTGGGATTGTTCAGCCTGGAGAGGAGAAGGCTTTGGGGTGAGCTCATTGTGGCCTTCCAGTGTCTGAAGGGAGCCACAGGAAAGATGGAGAGAGACTCTTGACAAGGGCCTGGAGTGACAGGACAAGGGGAATGGCTTCACACTGACACAGAGCAGGGTTAGATTGGATATTGGGAAGGAATTGTTCCCTGTGAGGGTGGTGAGGCCCTGGCACAGGTTTCCCAGAGCAGCTGTGGCTGCCCCATCCCTGGAAGTGTTCCAGGCCAGGCTGGATGGGGCTCTGAGCAACCTGGGATAGTGGAAGGTGTCCCAGCCCATGGCAGGGGGCTGGAACAAGATGATTTTTAAGATCCCTTCCAGCCCAAACCTTTTCTGTGATTTCATGATTTTCTGCAGTGCAGAGTAGCAGTGATACAACAACCATATGGTGCAGGTGCTGTTCCTGTGCATGCCTTCACCAAACCCTTTAGCCCTCCTCAGCTCAGCATAATCCTGAGCTGTTTATGTAGTAAAGGACCTTCTTGGAGTTAGGAGAAAATCTTTATCCCTTGTTTTCTTCTCCAGCTGCAAGGCTGATGAACTTTCTTATGGCAACAGTTTCACTAGCACTTTTTGGAATATATATAGACCTTGATGCACTGAGCTTTCTCTCGGGTCATTTCATGTTCCAATTCCCACTGAACACTTACACTCTGACAGAAGTGCCTTGAAGAACAAACCAAAGCGCATCGTGCTTGCATTGGATCCAAGGGCTCCCAGCATCTGAGTTGTTGAAAACATACAGATTTTAGTAGATTTTGGGTTTTGCTTAGTGGCAGGGGGCATATATTGTACTTTATTGCATGTTACTGTTTTAAGAAATACATGATTTTAAGCCATGGAAATTTTCAGTGGAAAACTTGTATTAAAATCCAGTTGAGTTCATATGTTTAACCACCTTGCTCTTGGTGGTTGGAAATGAATCAAAGGAACAATGGAATTTGATTCACCCTATGGACATGACTCTGTACCCACCAAATCTCAGCAGATATCCAAACATGATCCTGTGTAATTCTCCATTTAGTTTTGCAGGGATACGAAGGATGAGCTCAACCCACTGTAGAGCAAATACAGAAAAAAGAAAAAATGCTTCCCTTTGAAGGGAGTAAAAAGGATATTTTGCAATATACCTGTGCAAACCTATGGGAAGCCAGGATAAGTCCTGTGAAAAGTGGGAGCAGGTTACAAAATCCTCATACACATACAGATTAACAAGCCAGCAGAACCTTTGTGGACTTTTCCTCAGCTGAAAAAAATCCTGCTCGAGATTTCTTACACTGGCAGAGTTTTTTTACCCGTAGTGGGAGTTTGTTTACTTTTACACATTTGTAGAAGGTGTGAAAGAGCTTTTGTGGAAGAGATGCTGGTAGTGAGGTAATTCCAGGCAGACTGGGGAACGTGACAGTCCTGCCATGCCTGCTGTCAGCCCTGGATTCACGGCTGCACGGCGCCTGTGCTTCCCACACCTTCACCAAAGGCTCCCGTCCCTAATCCTCCTGCTCCCCACCCCTCACACTCACTCCTGACCATCTCCCTGTTTCCCAGGCAGAATAAGAAATGGGAAGAACAACCTGGGATTCCTGCAGCTGCTCCCCTGTGCACATCACTCCTTCCCTCCCAGCCTGAGAAAAAGGGCAGTCCCACGCCCCTACTCCTGTCACAGTCCCCAGAGGCAGAGATTTGGGGTTCATTTTACTTTGGTGGGTGCCATCTTGCTGTCTGCCACATCTTTCAGTAGAATTTGAAGGATTTGGGGGCTGATACAAGTGATAATATTCCCTGATAATGCTGGAGAGCAGCAAGCAATGGGCCCATCTTGGCTGAGGGGGTGTTTGGCTGCAAGGGACTGGCCACACTCTGCTGTTGTAGACTGAGAGTCTGATCCTCTCTGCTTGCAGAGGGAAGGCAGCTTGTGTGTGCTATTTACTTCCCCTTCATGCTCTAGCAGACCAGAAAACCTTTGGAAGTGCACCAAGAATGTGTGTGTGTGTGTATTTAGTTCTAGCTGTGGAAATAAATATTCCACAAGCAGCACCTTGGGTGAAAGGCAAGAGACAAGGTCCTTTGCAGCAGGTTCTAGGGCTAACTGGGAGCTAGGATGGAGAACCCAAGTAAAGCTCTCCTCTCTTGTTCCCTGAATTCTTCCCTGCTTCTGGGTAGCCATGCCTGTATCTCCCCAGTCTTTGCCAGCTGTTAGATACTGAGCTGATGGATTCAGGGTAAGGAAAACATTCTTTTGTGTCCCCAGTAATGAATGAATGGATGGATAAATGTCCGTTTTTGATCCATTTTGTGGCCCCTAACTAACCTGTAATTCAGAGCTGCTGTCAGCTGAATCCAAACAGCTTCTGGTACTGCAGGTCTACCCCTTACCTCTCCAAATGAACAACGTCCTGTTGGAATCTCAGATTTTGGCCTTGGTCAGTGAAATTCAGTAACTCTAGATAATTTTCCTGTTTGGTCTTCTGAGCTTGCATGGAAATGGTGTTACTGTTTGCCTATTATTCCCTAGTAATTTAGAAGTACTATTATTCTATCCCCATAGCACTAAATTAGCTCCTCTTCTGCTCTGTGGAGAATCATTTTGCTCTAGCCATATTCCCTATTCCATATTCTGCCAAAATCCAGAAACTTCCTTTAAAAAATGCACAGCTTTCATTTCTAGTTTGCATTAGGGATAAGACCACGGAGAGAGGGAAGTGCCAGTGGTTGAATTCATGGCTTTGTTTTGACAGGTATCATCCTGAAAGAAGGTGTACACAGGAGCTTGTGGTGGAAATGAATTCTTGCAGGTGTCAGAAGGCAGACACTGAGACCAAAGCAGGCTTCTGGACAAAGTGTGAGGTACAAAGCTTGTTCTGTCAAAAAATAAGACACCCTTTATCCTGCTGAGAATCCACTGCTAGAAATGTAATGAATATGCTCTTCCACCTGAGGAGGTATCATAGATTTATTTCTCCCTAGCAAGAAGAATCTTTGTGCTCCTTATTCCCAGTCATATGGTCAAATTAACGTGTATGCCTTTTTGTGCTTCACACTAAACTCTGCTTTCTGAACTTTGCTTTGCAAAGGAGTTGTTTTTACATCATCTTTTCACCCCGTTGTCCTGTGTCTGCTGCACAGCAGTCTTTCTTTGACTCTAATGTGTTTTAAGCAAGTCTTTGATATGCCAGAAGAGCAGCTGTCAAGGGATTCATGTTTTTCCTTCTGCAGCACGAACTAAAAGTCACAGAGGCAGCCCAAAGGAGAACATTTGTTCTCAGTGCAGAGACAAAAAAAACCTCAACAAACAAATAGAAAAATAAGTGGCAGCACAAGAATTTCAGCCAACTTTCACTGCTCTCCAGGGTGGTTACAAATCAACTGGAAAAATACTGCCAAACATTGTCATCCCTGTTGGTGACAGATATGCTGAGCACGGGTCATTTACAAATCTTCCTTTGTTTGTACTACTTAGAGGCATTTGCTGAATTGATTTCAATTTCTTCTTACTTTTCTTCCCTTTAAATACCTACTGGCAGTAATTCACAAATAGCTTTAGATCCAGACAGCAGTAAGAGAAGGTAATTTATCACTTTTTAAAGCTAACACCGTGCTTGGACTGATGGCATTGAGGAGTGCATGGAGATGTAGTGGCTTTCATTAGGCCAGATGATAAAATTGGAAAATACAGGCAGGCTCTCTGTCACACAGTCCCCTCATCACACTGAGTGCTCAGTTTATTTTTGTGTTCCTCCTGTGTAATACCACTGCAAATCTGCAGAAATCAATAGAGTTACATTAGCATAAAATTAGGGAGCCCCAGCAGTAAATCACGCTATGAGTTGTTGTTGATGAGCTCCAAAGCAGAGCTTTACTTCCTGCAAAGGTCAGGGTGGTGGATTGTGCAACAAATTTTACCTCCTCTGCTCTATGTTTATTGCTAGATGGCCTTTCACAAAGCAGCAAAATAGGACATATCTTACCCTTCCCCACAAGCTGGAGGTTTTCTGAATTGAGTCAGATAAAAGTGAGGTCTTCCATCCTGCTGGATTTGGCAACAAGGCTGTGTCTGTTACAATAAAGCTGTGTGTGTTTGGGATCCCTGGGAGCTAGAAAGTCACTGCCTGTGCTAGGAAAGAACTGACCTTTCCTGACTGGTCCTAACTCCAGTCTGCAGGCAGCCATGTCCTGTTTAGGAGCAGTCTATCACATCTGGGCCCTTCTTTAGCTGCTTTGGGCACAGAGCTGCCCCAGTCACTGACCTGATGGGAAGTTTGGGTGCCATTCCTCACTCATGTCCTTTCCCTGCTTGAAGCAGAGCTGTCCCTGTCTGCCAAGAGTCCCTGATGGATAGCAGCACCTTCAGTTTTACACTCCTTGCTAAGTTAAAGAACATTTCAGCAAGCGGGAAAATGAGGAAGCAGTGATATGAATAGACACAACCCATTTGCTCTAAGGAGAATTTTATGGTTTTGAAGGTATTTAGGTGGTGAAAACTTTGAAGAGAACCAGTGTTTGCTGAAGTCAGCAGCCAGGACACCTGTATTTGAGGGGATGAGCAGCACAGTTAGATTTGACAGGCTTAAAGTTCACACTGAAGACTACAGTGGCCAAGCAAAAACAACTTGGGATGACTGTGTGAAATTAAGGATAAAACTTTGGGATTTCACATCATCAATTCTCTGACTTGGTGCAAACAGCAAGCATAGAAAGGGGGCGACAAACTGAAGGAGAGTAAAGGATTGGGAAGAAAGTTCAGAGACACCATGAAATTCAAAAGTTCACCCCACCTGCCACACAATGTCCACTCCTTCCTCTGCATGCGGAGTTTTTGCAGAACAGTGAGCCTGAGCTCCTGGACTCCATGAGGAGTGCCTGCAGGTGATAAGCCAACATCTCTGTGGTGAGGCCTGAGAACATAATACTCATGTTTCTTCAGAGTGGGTGTTTTATTTTTACAACCTCCTTTCCTGATCCTTAAGGACTTTATAAGACACAGCTTGGGAGTGTTAGTCTACGGAAATTGCTCCTTCAAGCCTGACCTCAAGCCTTATGACTGTCCAAACCAAATAGAAACCCCATTAATTTTTTTAAAATTATTTTTCCTTGGCCACAGAAGTACTCAGGAGCCCAGACCAGTAGGAATCCAGGCTGAAAATACAGCAAACTATTCAGACTGCTTCCTTGAGAGTTCACAGGGAAGACAGAAATCTTTTAATTTGCATTTTAAATATTTGTACAGCATAAAAGAACATTAACACTGAAAACCAGAGGTCTGAAAAGCTGAAAAATGCCAGAACTGGAGTAATCTGTACTACACAGAGGTTTTGAAACTTTTACCATGGGGCAAGGGCAAGATCTGAAGGTTCCCTCTGAGGTAAGAGACCCAGCCATGGCTGGGACAGTCACCAGGAATGTGAGAGACTTGGGGATGAGATCTTGTCTGCCCTCTCCAACATGCCCTATAAGTGCCCCAGCTCCAGAGGCACTGCTGTGTCTCACTCCTCCCTATTGCAGCTGCTCTGCTTTCCATAAATAATTAAATATTCATTGAGGCAGGGACCTGAACCTCAGTTTCCCACATCCTGTGTGAACGCCTGAACAACAGCACTGTCAAATCAATCTCTTGCAAAACGCTCTCCTCTCTCAGCAAGTGTTTAAGTATTTATGCAGGTTAGATATGCTCTAGCAGGGAAAACTGTGAAACACCTGCCCTGGGCTAGAAAGATCCCTTTGGATGTGGCTTTGCTCGAATAAAGGAGGGACGGCAGATTCAGGTTGAAGTTCTCTGCCTAATCTAGGTGTTGAGAGATAAACACTCTTATTATACTAAAGGAAAATGGACTCTTTGACACCACTTTTTATCAGAGTTTTCCTCCTGGACACAAGATTCTGCATCCCCAGAATTTTCACTGAATGAAAACATTGCCATGAAAGGTTTCTTTTTGCTGTGGTGATATTTTATAGCAGAAATTTTGCTGAAAACTCCTTAACAAACAACACAAGCTAGGGCTTACTGCAGCCTTGCACACTGGTTAAATGAACAGCAAACAGCACACACAGACCAATCATCTTCTGCACAAGCCTTCTGCAGGGAATAGAAATTCCTCTTTTATTGGGGAAGATGCAGGGAGAGGATGCCAGCTTTTATCTGCTGAATTTCATATCTGTGCTGGGAAGAAGAGCAGAGGTTAAGAGCTAAAGCTGTGTTTGCAGACAGAGTGACCAAACCCAGCCTGGGTGTCTCCTGAGAAACAAACCCAGTGGGAGTCAGCCCAGTCTTATCAGGGACTGGGTTAAATTTCCGGCTTTGCCTCTAATGATCTCATTTGCAAAGCTGGATGCTGCCTCCCTGACCCCTTAATAGAGTCATGAAATGTTTTGGGTTGGAAGGGACCTTAAAGATCATCCAGTTTCAACCCCCTGCCATGGGCAGGGACACCTTCCACTATCCCAGGTTGCTCCAAGCCCCATCCAACCTGGCCTTGGATACTTCCAGGGATGGAGCAGCCACAGCTTCTCTGGGAAACCCGTGCCATCCTCACAGGGAACAATTTATTCCTGATATCCAATCTAAACCTGCTTTCTATCAGTGTGAAGCCATTCCCACACAGCTCTGCCATCACCAAAGGGTTTGTAAACTGGCTAGGAGGAAGAAAGGGAAGTGAGGAAATTAAAAGGAGGTATTAGTGAGAGAAGATATTAGTGAGACACAGTCACTGTAGTGAGGGATGACAGAAAAGAACAAAAACCCTTTAGCAAAGAGAGTTAAACTCCTTTATAGTTTTTCCCTCAGAAGACACTGAAAGTTAAACCCACAGCTCAGGGTTTATGCAGCTGCACAGGGAATGTTCCAATATTTTGGCCATGTCTCAGATGGATCCACACCTGGACTCCTCACTGCAAATCGAGGAGACCCTGTTGGCACCAAGCACACACTGCAAGAAAAATGCAGGATTTCCCTTGTTGTGGGTTGATTGCAAAGCTGGAAGGTGCTTGTCTGAGGGCAGGGATGCCCTGTACTCCAGGCTGGAGTCTCAAGTCTTTATAGCAGCAAAATAGCACCCACACCCTGAGGTACCAGACATGCCCTTGGAGAGAACTCTGTTCATACAGCACTGCCTTGGGTCTCCTGCTTGGAGATTCCAAACCTCCACAGGGATGCACAGCCTGATGTTTGACACACCTGGAGATGGCAGAGGGGCATCTGTTGGATATCAGATAATGGGAAAACTTAAAGATCATGGCAAAGGGGGATACAGGGCATACTGAGGGTGACTCTGAGAAGGAGGAAGGAAGGGATGCTGAGAGTGCAAGCCAAGCTGATAGGAACAGAAAGGGGAGGCCAGGAGACAGTGGAGGAGGGTCTGCAGCAGGGTGGGGTATGGAGGAAAGTGAATTTGGGAAAATAAAAACACCGTGAAGTGGAAGGGAAGGGCTGAGGTTAAGAACAGATTGAGAAAGAAGGGAGCAGACAAGAGAGGGAGCGTGCAGAATTGACATTTGTGTTGTTAAATGAAGAGCCTGGGACTCAGAGAGAGACCTAAAAGAGAAATTCAGGCTGTGCAAAGGAAAAATGGCAACGTTGAAGAATGTAGGGTGGGGGGTTGCAGGGAGAGGGTTGGATGCTACTATGTCAGTCACAGCACTTTTATTTCCATGAGAATGTAAAAATCCTAAGAGATAGGAGTTCCATCAGTTCTCTGCTGTAGGGAAACGCCTTTGAAACCTCCTGCTAAGGTGCTTGGCATGTTCACCACCCAGGCACTAGTGCTAGGAGATGAATACCTTCAGGCTGCCTTGTTCCCAGGGAGAGGGTGCTCAGGGTGGGGACAGAAGGAGTGATTCAGTACAAATAAATTAGATTCCCTGCTTCAATTTAACCTCTAGAGAATTTGCTCCTTGTATGGGAAAGCAGCATCCTAGTATAACAGAGCTACAAATCCCCTGCTGTAACACAATCCATCCCATACTCACCAGCTTATCTGTTACAGCTGCTTGTTAGTGGTGGTTAGTCCTTTTATTGGCATTAACTGCCCTGTGTAAACAAGACATGCAAACCAGAGGCAAGAACAAAAGACTTCCCACCCCAGCCTGAATGTAAAACTGCTGCATGTGGTCTTGTTCCCACTGGTACCAGTGATAACTTTCTTGCTGATTTTAGTGGGAGCAGACTCCAGGCTTCCTAAAAGTAACCTCCAGAAACAGCATCTTCAAAGAACATTTTTGTCTTCTCCTCCCCGCCCCCAAAGTTGTTGTTCTTCTTCAAGGACAAATACACAAAGTCATTAGGAAAAAATGCTGTGACAGTGCTTCAGAAGTTCAGTCTCCAGAAGGGTGGGTAAAATATATTTCCTGTGAGTCTCAGCTACACGTTACATCTGGAGAAAGCTGCAAGAGTTGGTACAGCTCTCCCAGGACCCAAAGGTTATTTGTTTATAAAATTAATTTTACCTCTCCTTCAAAGGTGCCTTTGAGCCCCTGCTCTGAAATTCTCCTGCAGGTGGGACAAACCTGGAACCTCAGCAGGTAGGAGGAACCTGGTTGAGTGTTGTCTGCACCATAGAACCCCATGGCTTCAGGTGAGGGGACCTTTTGACAGGAGGTTCAGAGCCTCTCTTCAAACAGGCTGCAAGGATTTGGAAGGGCAGCACTTCATTAAATCAGCACTGCAGCTTTCTGCACATTTATTTTATATGCTGCTAATAATCTGCTAAGATTTTCAAATTTCACCTCAGAGGTTTTAATGCTGTCAGGCTCTACACCCACTTTTGCCAAAAGAAAAATTCATTATAGCTTTTTATGTTGAACTTGCATCCCCAGACAGCAACACAGTAGCTCCCCTTAGGAATATTCTGCCCTTCAAAACCCAGTTTCTCTGTGACCAGCATGGTCAAAGGTTGCACTGCTCAAAGGTTGGACTCAATGACCTTGGAAGTCTTTTCCAACCTAATTGATATTGTGATTCTGTGGCTTATGATATTTTCTGTGTTTTTAGTGTCTAATAATCCTTTCTGGTGGCAGAAATTATGCATCTTTTGGCATTCAAAGCAGTTGCAAGGCAGATGGGCTCCTTGTATTCCTATGGAAAACTTAACTTGAGCTGCCTCATCATCCACAGGTTTTTGTTTGGGGGTTTTTTGGGACATAGAAACATATCTTTGGAGAATCAAGGCATTCAGGGCTGGAATGGGTGGAAGGGAAGCATTTCAACTGGCATGCTGGCTACAGCACAGCCAGGGTGGTGGCAGAGATACACCAAGTCACATTAGATCTTAAATCTTTATATTCACACTGCACTGTGGAGGAATATTGGGGGGGAAGGGGATTCACCATCCCTCTCCCCTGTACCTCCACTGCAAATCTACCCCTGTGTGAGAAAGTTGCATCTTCCCATGAGGCAATGCAGGAAAACAGAATATGATAGAAGAAGATTTCTGGTGCATGGGACAGAGCTGCCCTTAGGCAGTGTTAACTTGTCTTACTGACATTTAAATGGCCTAAATCAAGATGACAGAGATGTTAGTGGCATGATGTGAAGAATTGTTCTGTAGAGGAATGCGTTGTTCTTTAGAACAATTTATATTCAGCACAGAGAATTAAGCATAAGTGGGTTTAACATGAGGCTCACATGTCATCATTTTCCAGCTCTTATTATCTGTGGTGTGACTAATGCAGGATTATTCTTCATCTGTGCTCATGACTAACTTATCCCTGTCCTGTATCCCACTGCAGAGCCTTTTTCCAAATTGCCACTCAGAGCCTTGATTGCTGCTCCATCTCCCACAGAAACAAAGTGCCCAGGAGTGTGTCCGGTCTCTTTTCTCATCCTGGGAGAGCATTTGGGCATTTCCCAGAGAGGGAGAGACCACAGATTCCCTTACTGGGGAAATCCAGCTCAGGAGGAGCACTGCCTGCTGGCCTGCTCTTCTCCACCATTCTCTACCCTGTGAGGGAGGGGATTCTGCTCCTCTGCACTTCTCTGCTGAGACCCCCTGCCCTGCAGAGCTCCTCCAGCCCTGGGATCAGCACAGGAAGGACAGGGAGCTGCTGGAGCCAGGACACAGCAGGGACACCAAGGGATCAGAGGGATGGAGCAGCTCTGCTGGGAGAAAAGGCTCAGGGAATTGGGATTGTTCAGCCTGGAGAGGAGAAGGCTTTGGGGTGACCTCATTGTGGCCTTCCAGTGCCTGAAGGGAGCCACAGGAAAGATGGAGAGAGACTCTTGACAAGGGCCTGGAGTGACAGGACAAGGGGAATGGCTTCCCACTGACACAGAGCAGGGTTAGATTGGATATTGGGAAGGAATTGTTCCCTGTGAGGGTGGTGAGGCCCTGGCACAGGTTTCCCAGAGAAGCTGTGGCTGCCCCATCCCTGGAAGTGTCTCAGGATGGAGGAAGCTCCAAACAACCTGGTCCAGTGGAAGGTGTCCCTGCCCATGGCAGGGGATTGGAACTGGCTGATCCTTAAGGTCCCTTCCAACCCTAACCATTTTGTGATTCCATTGGAATGGAATCATTGGAATTGAACAGAATGCAGATTGTTGGAAAACTTTAAAATTCCTCAGACAAGGACAGGCACATTTGCTGATGCCTTTTATGTTGGATAAGAAAACAGCTGATGAGACTGCAGTGAATCTACGCAGTTGGAATGATTGGCTCAGTTGTCTGCTTTCCTTCTGCTCTGGGTGTTGGCATCCCAGAAGATGCTGCACAAACTGTTACTAGATAGATAGCAAATATGTTAAGTATGGTTCTTCACTGCTCCAGGACAGAAGTAGTGAATGAGTGCTGGACCATTTCCACGCTGAATTCCATGATAAAAGGATTTTTGTACATTAAAAATTACCTTCAGTGTCAAGAGAATGGACTTAAATAAAGCTGGGGAAAATGTATTCTGAAGAAATAATAAAATTTCTGTCTCCACTTACTTTTGGAGAACTTCTGGCCAACTCAGGCCATTTTACAGGGAAAAATATTAAAATGTATTCCAACAAACAAATTCTGCAAAAATCCTGAATACATTCCTGGGGAAGAGTGGAGAAAATAATTAGAACTATTTTTTCTGAGAACCAGGTTTAAATTTGTGGTTTAGTCAAATGCTTATTATGCAATTTTTTAGCCTTCACCATTTCAGCACATATTACATATATTCATTGAACTTCTCCACTTAAAATCAGGTATGTTCTAAATCCTCTTGGTTATCAGAATCCTGAGTCAGTCACTAATAACCATGTCTCCAGTGGGGTTAGCCAAATCCACCTGATTTCAGGACATCTTTTCCACAGAACAATTTGTTAACACTATCACATTTACTGCAAAGGTCTCATGAAATTGTATTAATTGTTGTTTAATCCCACTTCTTCTTGATTAAAGTGAAAATAGATCCTTTAAAATTCTATCTGAAACATCAGAAAGTATCCTTTTTTTTTCTCCCACATGCACTAAAAGAGAGGCTTCCATTTGACCTGGAAAATCAAAATTTAAAGGGAGGAGCAGGGAGTTATTGTTCACATTTCCATTACGTTCTGGTTTCAAAGTAAAATGGCAAATAAATAAATTATTAATTAATAACATTATTTCAGGCTAACCCGAGTAGGTGTTCCCTCTTTCTGTTTGGCAATTAAATTAATTAGCCCCTTATCTTGCAAAGCTTAATTGTGTGCCTGAGTCATGTGAGACTTGATATTCATGCTGAAAGTTAAATTCACTTATCAGGGCTTGCAGTGCTGAGCTTTCTTGGGCAAAGGCAAGACAGCAGACACATGGGCAGAGTTTAATGGGATGTTGGGAATGGCAGGATGAGGAGAGAAGAGGTGAAAAATCACCAGCTGACAAGAACTGGGGAGTAGGTGGGTGGTTGAGCTCAGCCTCCAAGTGAGCATGACTGGAAAGGAGGCTAATGACTTTCACTTGTCTGGCACAGTGCTTGTGGAAGATGGCGAAGGGAACAACTAAAAGTTGTGCATTGTCCAATTTCCCTGAAAAGCAGGCATTTCTAAGGCTCAGAGGACTGCAGAGGCTGAGAGGAGAGTTGCAGGTATAAGGAAAGCCATATTTTCTTAAAAAAATTCTATCCCACAAATGTTCTGTGTCTTTCCAGTTTGTTTCTCGACAACACTGCTTAGTTTATATTTTATATTTTATATTTCATATTTTATATTTTTTCATTTGGACAGTTATTTTAAAAGAGCTGCAGGATCCTAGCATTTTTTCCATGTGTGTAAGGAAGCCAGGATCAAATCCCACTTTTAGCACAGCTGCTGTGTGCTGATAGCCAAGGCAGAAACAGGCTGATGTGTCCAGCTTTCAGGTGTGTGTCCCATGTTGTGTGTGATCAATCCATGTCTCAATTTTCCCATAAAACATCCTCTCTACCTTCTTGGATTGTAGGATGTTTAGGCAGGGATTCATCTGGACTGCCTGGTTGCTACCACAAACCAACATATTAAAAGTTCACTACCTTACAGCAATGTCAGGAATCAACAGATAATTGATCTGCTTCCTTAACTTTATGGAAAGGCAAAAATATTCAAAGCTTTAAAAGTCAAAACTGCCTTAAAGGAGATGTAGATATAAATCACCTTTTTTTTTTGGGGGGGGGGGGGAGAGGAATAGAAGGTAATTCTTTCAAAGAGAACTTTAAAATAATGACCTTCAAGAACTAGAAATGTGATTCATAAAGGGGGGGAATACAGGGAAGAACAATAAGAAAGCTATCAAACAGCAGTCATATCATCACATGTTCCCTGAGGACTTCTTAGACTTCTTGAGGAATTTTCTGGTGATAAATTCCTGCTGTGATCCAAATCCTATAGCATGATTTATGGTCACAGAATCTCAGAATTGTTTGGGTTGGAAGGGGAAATCATCCAGTCCAACCCTCCTGCCAAGACAGGGCCACCCCCATGGGTGTCATCCCTCCACCAGACACACATACAGCTAAATGGAAATACTGGGTTTTTTTCTGGCCTAAAATTTAGATGGAATTACTTTAAGTCTGCAAGTCCTATGGGTACCTCCTAAAATGGGGTTCTTCAGTTCTGTCAAGCAAAAAGGCTTCTGGATAAAAATAAATAACACTTTTCTCTGCATTTCCAGACATGCTGCTTATTCTACTGTTTAAACTTCTGCCTTGCCTTCAGCATCTTCCCTCCTCTGGTCAGAATCCATAGTTTTAAAGGCACATTGCTGATGCCTTAAAATCCCTTTGTAGTTCCTCATAGAAGAGGTGATGGAATACTATCTTCTTTGTTTACTTGGTTGATTAAAAAACTTGGTAGGCAAAAGAAAAAATCTACTCAGGCATAAAAATTTACTTTAAATTAAAAGAAAAAAAAAAGAGAGAGAGAGATTGCTCCAATCTGGAACAAAATGTTTCATTACAGCAACAACAAATAGCAGTATTTTTTTCAGAGTTACTCAGATTGAAATGTTTCACAATGAAAATTTTGAACTCAGGTTGGAGGAATACAAGAAAATTTCCTCCATCTGATTTTTCTTAGAGGGGGTTTGAAAATCCAAGGTAAAAACCCAATTTTGATGAGCAAGTGTTTTAGCTTTGGGCTTAAAAGACAATTTGAAAGCAAATGTGTTCACCATACTTGTATTCCCAATTCTAGGGGTGTCCTCTCTCTGAAGAGGTTGCGTTGGTGGCTTGATACCCATGCTCTGCACTGCAGCAGATGCATTAGGATCTCCCAGCCTTTACACACAGCAAATCCAGGAGCTCCACTGGCCTATAAACTCTGGAAATTAATGACATGACAGCCTCAGGAAATAGTGCTTCAGATATGCAAGCGCCTCATGGGAGGAACTCATTACTGGAGTTACAGTAAATTGCCACTGAGTGAATGCTGGAGGAGCTTCCCACACTTCATAAGCTTGATCTTGTCTGATTTCAAGGGCTAAGTGAGTTTTGGCATGATTAAATACTAGAAACTGTGGCCATCTGAGAACACCTGGGCTTCCAGGCTTCTTCCATGCACTTGTGGGGATAGCAGAGCACAGAGTGCATTGTAGCAGCTTTCTCAGGTTTTGGTTATTGGTTTGTGCTAAATAAAAGTCCAGCTGCTGAGCTAGGCAAGTACATTCTAGTGGAGACCCTGCTGCTCAGATTTTAGGCTGGTTTTGTATATCTGGGAGCTGCTGGGATTTTGGGATGTGGGGGTACAAAAAGCCCTACTACAGATATTTTATTTTTGGTCCTTTGCAGGCTCAGTGCATTGACTAAATGTACATCAAGAAAGAAGCCAAGCTTGAACAGCTGCTTGCTTTGCTGGATAAGACCTATATTTTAATTTAAAAGCTATTTTTTGCCTGTCTAAATGTTAACTGATGTTAATAGCAAAGTTAACTATCCTGAAAACACCCTGCCCTGAGGTGTCATCATCTCAAAAAGCTTTTTCAAACTGAAATTAAATCAGTCAACAATTAAAGTGACATAAGGACAAAAGGTGCCTCGTGTCACACAGTATTAGCCCAAGTGTTTTGTGCTGGCTACAACTTGCCTTTTCACCAGCGCAGTGTTTGCCTCATTCGTTGTGGTTCATTATTGGGGTTCTCCTCAAAATTCAGCTCTCAGCTCTAGGTGTGAAAGTTCAGAATTGCAGTTGTCATCCAGAGAGGATGGCAAATTCCCTTTTCCTCTTTCCAATGTGCTGGTGAAGGAAAGGTGAGCACTAATGCTGGGAACAGGGGCAGTGTGTACCCTTGTGCTGGCCTGTTCAGACACACATTTGATGTGGATGCAGCACTGATGGAAGAAAGGGGGGCTCTGCTTGTTTTTATGAAGATTAGTGGTGTCCATCTGTGGTCTTACACTGCTTAACTGCCTGCTTTTAAAGATATTTGTAGCAGAGAAATGAACTGTAAAAAAAGCAAATGCTGCCTCAAGTGCTGGTGGGAAAACAATAGAAAAATGTATTAAAGGAAACATTTCCCAGCCCAGAATGTGATGGGTTGGCATAATAGGATTAAACTTATGTTCAACTATTGCTAAATTGGCAAAATACTAACCTGCACCTTTCTAGTCCCTGTCCTGCCATTTAATGTGAATTGTTCTCAAGGCAAGATGCAGGTTTAATGCAACAATAGTAGACAGGATTCTCTGCCACAGGGATGTGCCACTGCAAGGTCATGAGCTTTCTTTAAGGCTTAAAAGTGAAAACACCACCCACAAATATTCAGGAATACCCAAATATTGGTGTATTCGGTGTTCATTGTCCTGTTAACAAGTTTCTGCTGCTGACTGCATGACCCAAGCAATACTGGGTCCTTGAAAATATTTTTTTTTTCCTCCTCTTCTTTGCCATCTAGAAAACATGAGTTTTAGTCTGCACTGTCATATTTCAAATGCCTCTAAACCAGAGCTCTGCAGAAAATGCTAAATTTTGGTTCAGCATCTTAATGCCTGGTGCTTTAGCTCAGCAGAGGGAAGGAGGAGACAGATATGAGGGGGCCAAAATCCCTCCCAACTGCAGGTCACTGGGCTCTGAGTGAGAGCTTTTGTGTGCATTTTTCACATTGTGAACCACTCTGCATCACACTGGGAACTTCAGAGGAATTTCTAGCAGCATGGGCAGATGGTGACTGTGATCCAGCTGCCTTCATTTGGCCACAAAATTAAATTTCTATTCTTAGAAAACTGAAGAACATCACTTATTCACCTTTCTAATAAAGGTATTCAGGTGTGCACGTGACCAGAGAAACAAGGGGTTTCTCAGATAGATGTGCTGATATGCTGCTAGACACATCCTTTTCAAAATTTCTCAAAATCCAAGGGCAGCAGGATGAACGATGTTGAGGGAAGGCTGTCCTTAACAGGATCATATCTTCTGTGCACTTGAATGGCTCAAAACTTCTGCCTGTTGGAAATGACACCTCTCTGCAGAAGCAGTTTAAACACATATTCCCCCCTGACTACAGTGTTTCTTAACTTGGGGATAACATCTAGATCTGATTAAAAATACGAGCAGAACTACATCTCTTCTGCCCCAGCATCTGTTTTCCTTCTAATCTGCTCATTGCTAACAATCCCTTTGGAGTCAGTAAGATCTATTTCTGTTCTACAGTGAAAAGCTCAAGTAGAAATACAACCAATTTTGTGAGGAAATTTAGGCTCACATCTGCATTAAGAAAGGGCATGCAATTAGAAAGATCATTCGTTGTTTTAGTCGGTTTGTATGATGGGGTAGATAAAGTAATGAATTAAAATCAGATGGGGTAGATAAAGTAATGAATTAAAATCAATCTGTGAATGGAAATGGAAAAGGGAAAGACTTCCATCCTTCCATAAACTTTTTAGTTTGCTTTGTTTAACTTTATTTTGTTAAGTTTGGTTTTGTGGGGAAGAAATGATTTGCAGTTGAACAGTTCTTCCCCAGATTTTTTTCTGGAGGATAACTGGTGAATCAGATTAGACAAAATTTTTTATTGTCCTTCCCTCTCATTCCCAGAGGTAGATTCTCCCATGCTGGAGTCCATAATGGGACTAGAGCAAGTCTGTAAGTCCACATGAACAGAGACATCACCTGCAGAGCTCCTCCAGCCCTGGGATCAGCACAGGAAGGACAGGGAGCTGCTGGAGCCAGGACAGAGCAGGAACACCAAGGGATCAGAGGGATGGAGCAGCTCTGCTGGGAGGAAAGGCTCAGGGAATTGGGATTGTTCAGCCTGGAGAGGAGAAGGCTTTGGGGTGAGCTCATTGTGGCCTTCCAGTGCCTGAAGGGAACCCACAGGAAAGATGGAGAGAGACTCTTGACAAGGGCCTGGAGTGACAGGACCAGGAGAATGGCTTCCCACTGACAGAGAGCAGGTTGAGATTGGATATTGGGAAGGAATTGTTCCCTGTGAGGGTGGTGAGGCCCTGGCACAGGTTTCCCAGAGAAGCTATGGCTGCCCCATCCCTGGCCGTGTCCAAGGCCAGGCTGGATGGGGCTCTGAGCAACCGGGGATGGTGGAAGGTGTCCCTGTCCATGGCAGGGGGTTGGAACAAGATGAGCTTTAAGGTACCTTCCAACCCAATCCATTCTGTAATTCTGTGATTCTTTGGTTCAGTTTGCCATATCCTCAGTGGCTCAGGCTTCATCACCTTGGGTGCAGCACCACGGCAGTTCCTGGTGTTTGAGGCAATTTACTGCAGCCCTGACTCAGGTGTAATGAAATGGGGGCAGCAGCATTACCTGACTTCAGGAGGAGCAGGAAATGGATTATTTTGAGATGTATGAATCCCTGTTTGAGCAGTTCCTCTGGCTGTGACCAGCACAAAAGGCAATGAAATCAGCCTAGGTCCATTTTTATAAGGTGCTGGCAAATGTGGGAGATGAAGCACATCCATTTCATTAGGCTGGGTGAAGGGGTGCCCTGTGAACACTGTTAGTGGACACTGTGGTGTTGACAGCACTACCTCCCCAGTGACACAAACCCATCTCCTAATCACTCATGCTCTCTAAGAGATCAGTTACACTTTTCTCAAGTGTTGTAGGACCATTAACCTTAGCTTACTGCTCAAATTCAGTGTGGTTAATTATAGCCTAAGTATCTATGCTTTCATCTTGCAGTGGCAATAGGATATAGGGATCTGCACTCCTTCATACCCTGCAGTGGTGCACAGGGGTGTTGTGTGCTGCTAAACAGCTGCCTTGTCCTGCTCTGGCATTTTCCACAGAGGGAGATGCTGGAATTTATAAAGACAGCTATTTTTCTGTGTATAGTCAGTGTCAGTGGAAGTGAGTCGGATACCAGCAACAAATAAACATGGGCTGGAAGGTGTAAAACATTTCAAAGCAGTAGAAACATAAACAGTAGACCAGTCAGGAGGAATATGAAATAGCCTCAATATCAAAATCTACCTTTTCATGTCCTCACTGATCAAGCCTTTGAATTGCA
This sequence comes from Toxostoma redivivum, assembly GCA_013397375.1. NCBI lineage: Eukaryota > Metazoa > Chordata > Aves > Passeriformes > Mimidae > Toxostoma > Toxostoma redivivum. The sequence continues at coordinate 165,425 of VXBI01004479.1, forward strand.
CTTTGCTGAAGAAACTAAGAATGGCTCTTTCAACTGATTTCCTCTTCAGATGACATATCTCTGGCCTCTTTCATTTGGTCCCTCTCATACACATTTGCAGTCACCTGATACTGCTGTTCCTAGACAGGAACAGTGGTTGCTGTTGAAAGCCTTGTTGTGCCCCCTCAGTGTCATGCAGAACCAGAGCCTCAATTTCTACCAAGAGCTACAGTACTGATGATTTTTTTTTTTTTTTTGCCTTCAGAAGCAGTTCTGCTGTGTCTTGGTACAAAATGACCTGGGCATCCAAGGGGCCTTGATTATGGCCAGGAGTCTGGACAAACTTCAATGGAAAATAAGGAGGAAAAGGGATTGTCATGTCATTCCAGCCCTTTGACACAGAGAGCACACGGGCTGCTGTGGCCTTGGCAGGTTTCCACTGCTGGGCCTTACTCATCCTTTGTGAATCACTGTTTGCTGTACACAGAACTTTACGGCACTTACAGCAACCAAAATGGAGAGAATCACCTGGTTCTGATGTGTTTGTTGGTATTCAGATTCTTTAAGATCACTTACTGGATTCAGGAGAAGGAGCTGATGAACCTCACTTCACTCACCCACAGTCCTCTAAAGATTTTATAGCCCCTGCAATGCTGCTGGTGCCCTGCAGCACCCTTCTCCACCCAGAGCATACTCCTCTCCTGTGCAGTTGGATCAACCCTTTCTTCTTGACTCTTGACTCTTTTTTCTTGACTCACCATGTGCCAGGATCCCTTCCTCACCTTTCAGCCATTTGGACTGCCAAATATTCACTTATCTTGTGTATTTCCCTCCTCATCCTGGTCCTGCTCTGCTGCTGCTGCAGAATAGAAAGATCTTGAGGCAGCAAAATGAAATTGTGCTTTTTGTGAGATGTGCTGGAAAGAAGGGCTCTGAGTAAGTTCTGAATCATGAGAAATTTGAGATTCAGAAGGCATTTCCCTCAGAGGAAGCATTTGAGCTCTGTAAGTTTAGGCCAGAAGAGGAACTACTTTGTGTCTCCTAAACTTTATGGTGACCTGTGCAGGGAGCTGCACGATTTTCCTGGCTCAGGTGGGATGGAGAAAGGAAGCAGGTAGGACTGATATAACTCTGAGGCAATGCCTGGCCAACATGCAGGTGGAGGGTGGGGGGTGCTGCATCCCTGGTTTTGCTTCCACTGCCCCCCACCCTGGTTCTGATTTTGCTCTTGGTAGTGAAAACCTTGGGCATTTCCACTGAGCAACAGAATTTAAGTACAACCATGAATAGCAAGCCAAGCTTTTGGCCCTTTTGCAAGTACAGCCTAAGAAACTGAGCTCAAGTTGAAGGACATGGGTTAGCCAGTGATAAACTAAATTTCCACAGCACTGGCTGCTCCAGAGCCCTCACAGCAGCAGAAGCATCATTTTTCTGTCACTGAAAGAACACCAGAGCCTAAAACCAGGAACCTGTACATGTTTATTATTCTGCCAATGTTCTGAAAGTCAAATTTGAAAACATCACCTCTTCCCAGGTTGAAATATCTCCTTTCCATTTCTGACAGTATTTCCTCCCTCTCCCTAAGTCTAATCAAGGGGTAAACCTCTGAAAGTAGTCAGATGCAATACAGTGTAACCATCATTACTGTGTTAGAAAGTCGATGCATGGAAGCCTCTGAGTAGCCAGCTTGGTAGTATTTATTGGGATTTAAGAGCTTACTATAATTATCATGTCCAGTAACCGCCTGGATTGATGTGTGAGGGCGAAAGAAAGGAAGCTGGAAGCATGTCTTGTCAGGGTGTGCACAAGATCAATGAATAGATGGATGGGCAGATATGAGTGGATAAACATGTATTCTTTCAGGCAATCTTTTGTTTTCCCAGCTGGCTCTCCCTGTTCTGACATGCCTTGCAACAGATCTGACCAAGGTTAGGCCCATTTCTAGATTGAGATCATGATGTGATTTTGTCCAGTCTTCATGACTATCATTTTTCAGTGCCCACATGCTCCTGGAAACCCAAATTTTCCATGAGATGGTCTTTTTTTTTTTTTTTTTTTTTTTTTTTCTCCCTAAGAAAATGCTGCCTTAACAGGTGAGTTCCTATCCTAGCATACAAATCAAAATCACTGTAGAAAGCACATTTCACATGACTCTGGAAGCTTGTAGCCACAGAACAGTTACAGCACATTCCCAGCAATACACTTTTCTCTCTTGGAAGTTCATAACCTTACCCAGGGTCTCTTCCCATCTATCCCACTGGGCTGGATCTATCCTTTTGGTTCTATCTATGGTACAAATTTCCTGCTTGTTCTCTGCTGGAAACCACAGGAAAATCTGAAATGTCCTAGCTTTTTGGGTCTTCATCACAGTCTAAGCCAGACATCCTCTCTTATCATCCTATTATTTCCAGCCAGGTGATTTTTTTTCTTTTTTTCCTTAGAGAAAACAAATAAAAAGAAAGTGTTGTTTTAATTAATCTTTTCCTAAGGCAACTTTGCTGCCTTGAAGTCGAGTTAAAAGCAATTTTCAGCATGATGGAGTCACATTATTTGGTGAACTTGCCACTACTAATGTAGCCCTTCTAAAGTGTAAAATGGATTTTAAATTCATGGAAAGTCCAGCAAGAAATGTCCCATATATGTTCATGCCCCCATTAGATTCTTCTGATACAGATCTACATTCCCTCAGTCTATGAAAGAATGGAAATGGGATTTTGATATTTTCAGGTGCAAAGCAGCCTGAGACTAGACATGGATTTTTTTTGTTTATTTTTAATCTGCAATTTTCATTGAGCTCTTGAATGTTTATTTCATATTCTTTATGATCTATGCGGGGCTTCCCCATCTGCCTTTCCTTTATTCCCTTAGATCCTCCCATTGTCTGTTTTAGGGGAGCCTGGCTGCCACAGCAGTCTCTGATGAGATTAGTCACAATAAAGCTCAGAGTTAAGCTCCTTGCACTCAAGCCTGGGAGAGCTGGTAATATCATCCAAAGAGCAAAAGGCTAAAGCAATGTTTGGCCTGTGTTGTTTCATTCAAATTATGGCTTGGGGGGGTGGTGGGCAGATATGGTTTTATCACCTGGAACCACTTTCCCAGAATCACAGAATAGTTGGAATGAACTTCAAATATAATCCAGTTCCAAGCCCCATCCAGCCTGGCCTGGGACACTGCCAGGGGCAGCCACAGCTTCTCTGGGAAACCTGTGCCAGGGCCTCACCACCCTCACAGGGAACAATTCCTTCCCAATATCCAATCTAACCCTGCTCTCTGTCAGTGTGAAGCCATTCCCCTTGTCCTGTCACTCCAGGTCCTTGTCAAGAGTCTCTCTTCATGTTCCCTCCTGCTAGTAAACCAGTAGGAATTTTCTGTAGTTACCATCTTCTCCAGTTTTTTATCATCCCACAGTGGTGCTGTGTGTTGCCCTGTGAATTAAAGTGTGTTATTGTGGCTGGGACTGGATAAACATTACATGACATATTTTGTAATCCTCTCTATAGTAGGATGCCCTTGCACGACTTAAAATGGCTTCACACTGACCAAGAGCAGATTTAGATTGAAAATTATGAAGAGGGCTAGCAAATAAAAATTATGAATCCTGGCTAGCAAAAGGTAACACTTTGAAGCAAACAAGCCTTTTTGAGATCATATTTTGACATATAGCATCTATTTGGGAAAGTCACAGAAAGAAAATGTAACAAGGCAAAATACTACAAAGTACAATTTAAGTTTAGGCCACTGAACTTTGCACCCCTGCTCTCTATGGACAAGAAAGCTCAAATGAAGAGCCTATGTGAAAGGATTTTTCCTATTTCCACATCCATCTTTGCACATTTGCATCATACAAGCAGATCCCTAAAGGCCAGCCCTGCTTTCAAAGAATGCACTTAGCACGAATTGCTTCTGGCAGGGAAGCTATTCCTAGCCTTACCTTGAACAGGTAATATTCTAAAATCAGCTTCATTTAAGCCTGAAAAATACACAGAGGAGGTTTGAGAAAAATATCCAACATTTCACTGTGGTTATTTTCATTCTGGGGTGCATTGGGTTTGCAGGGCACAGTTTTGGTAGTGGGGGTGACAAGCTGCTGGAAGCTTCCCTTGTGTCCAACAGAGCCAACTCCAGGTGGCTCCAGGATGGATCTGCCACTGGCCAAGGCTGAGCCCATCAGGGATAGGGATAGCACCTCTGGGATAATAGAAGGGGAAAAACCCCACAACTGCACAATGGTAGCTGGAGACAGAAGTTCAGTGTCTAAAAACCAATAAATATTTAGGAAAATATCTGTATTCAAGGATCTGAGGTATCTGAATGTGTCAATCTGATGCACTGACTAGATAAATCTTTAGAATTAACCATCAGATTTCTATTCACACTTTCCTGAGTCTTGTCTAAGACACCATACTGAAGCCTGCTCTCCTGTAATTTTACACTGTCTTTTTATCTATATCCAGATGGCCAATGTTTGTGTTCCCCCATGCAGGGACTTCTGTGTCCAGCAGGTTCTTGCAGCTTGAAATGCACCTCCAGCTGTCCACCCTGAATTTCTGCTCTTGCTTCACGAACCATAGTAAAAGCAGCACAGGAAAATACTCTCTTTCCTTGACTTCTCAGGTTTGTACTCCAAGATAATCAACTTAAACTTCTTAGCTAGGTCAGTAATTTTCTGTGCATTTGGAAATACAAAATGATCCCTTGGACTTAGCTGAAATAGTTTGCATGGGATTTGTTTTGTTTTGTTTTTGAGTCAAACCAAAAATTTCTTAAGGATGTATCACAAGTATGCAGCAGGATAGCACACTGCTGATCTGTAATAATTTGGATCCTGACACAAGAACATGAAAAGCACATTTTAACTATGATGTTTTCATATCCCTTTCTTTTTCCTGTTGTTTGTTTTGAATGCATGAACTTTTCTGGGGAGGATGTTGAAATGTTGGTAACTCTTGCCTAATTTGATTTACAAAAGAGCATTGCATTTAGTCTACAAGGTATCAGAAATGCTGTTTTCTTTGAAAACTTTGTCAAGCTCCCTGAAAATGATGGTGCTCTCTATCTTTTAGTACTGCTCACCTACCTGCTGCTGGAGGCTGCTCCTTGAGGCTGCATCTGAACTTCCTGACTCTTTCTTTCACTCTTCTGGCATCCTCAGTGAGGAGCAAATCCATCAGAAGTCATGACTTTGCACTGAACCAAGAGCTGGAATCTGGCTCCACAGCTTCCTTCTGCCACAGCCCCAAGGCAGAAGAGCAGGAAGAGGGATTTCTGTAAAAATTTTCAGGTCTTGGAAGGGGAACCATCATCTTGAAGTGTCCATCTCTGTTTATTTTCTAAGAAAGATTCAGAGTTTCAGAGGGAAAAGAAGGCTGTGGAAGGAAATTGGAAAATTCTTCCTTCATAAAATACAAGTTTTAACTCAGCGTGGGCCTGAGCAAGTTGAAAGCTCTTGATTTGCCTTTATTGAAATGATGAAAAGCACATAGAGGAAATGAGAAATAAAATGGATGTTTTCAATTGAACTAAATCTACCCATGGATATCTTGTGCATTCCTTGCTGTGATACCTGCTTCCCCATTTGAAGGTTGTTTTTGTTTTTGTCACAACTGAAAGGTGATTGGACTAATCTGCTAACAACTCATGTTTTTAATTCCACATCTTAATGTGCCCAAAATAATGCTGAGACACAATGTGATGAAAGTGGGTGGAGAGAGCAGATAGGAAAGGTACAATGCCAAGAAAATATTCCATCTGTGCTGCACTGAGGGGACATTCTCTGCCCCTCCTGTGGAAAAAGGAGAGGAAATTCTGAGCTCTTTAGGAATCTGAGGTTGGAATTTTAGCTGACTCTGTAGATTGGCTTCAGGACTATGTTCACCATGTTAGTAGGGGCCAGCTCTCTCTGGACTTCTCCATTTGCTTATTCCTGAATTATTTGAATCAATGTGCTCATATTGCTGAGAGCTCCACAACAGGAGATAACCTGCCACAGATCAGCTGCCAAGTGGGGTTTTTTTCCCTCTTTTTCTGCTGCTTCATAGTCAGATGCAGACGATGGGAAAATGAACTGGCTCATCTTGGCAGCGGGCAGTGCTGCATTGCCATCTGCTGCAAAGCCAAAGGTGTTCCAGCAGGGGAGATGGAGTTATAGGAGAGAACTCTGAGGGGTTTTGAAGGAAAGGAGGGCTGCAATGGGGCCAGCAAGCTTTGGATCACCAGTTCTTGCTAAATATCCAGAGTAAGTGCAACATTCCTCATGGTACAGGAGATCCCTCTCGTTTACAATTGCATCCAGGACACCTCTGCTGGCAGGGAGCACCATTTCCCCCCAGCAGGGACAGGGAGCTGGGAGTTCTTGCCACAGCTGGGGAGTTATCTAGGAGCAAAGAAGAACAGCACAGCAGGGGAAGCAGTGCAAGAGGACCTGGGAAAGCTTTCTTTTTTTTAGTGATCAAAGCTGGACAGAGCCAGAGGTCATGCTCCATTAGAAACAAACAGTACTGTTACTGCCTCTCCAACTTTCCAGCTGCATTGATAAGTGTCAAACTGGAGATTTTTATATTTTTATATTTTTCTACTGGCACAGGATCAGGCCCACCTGAATAACATATCATAAGGACATGCAAAATCTTGCTCCACAGAGACTACAATCTACATAGGAAAGGCAAGATGAAAAATGGGAAGGGGAAGAAAAGTATGTGGACCAAGCTAACACTGCTGCAGCTGCTGCTTATGAGGGTCACAAGTGAGAACCAGGGGTTCTGGGAGTAGAATCCAGTATCTAAAACTTTATCTAGGTTTTAGGATTTATTCTGTGGATGAAAAAAATTAGCCTGTCTAGAGTTTCTCTCCAATACTTTTTCAATACCAGTTTTCTCTGCTTCTTACAACATGTTTGAATTTCATGGACTCATAGGATAACTGGGATTGGAAGGGACCTTAAAGATCATCCAGTTCCACCCCCTGCCATGGGCAGGGACATCTTCCACTATCCCAATTTGCTCAGAGCCCCATCCAGCCTGGCCTGGAACACTTCCAGGGATGGGGCAGCGACAGCTTCTCTGGCCAACTTGTGCCAGGGCCTCACCACCCTCACAGAATATTTTCCTCATATCCAGTTTAACCCAACTCTGTGTCAATGTGAAGCCATTCCCTTTCATCCTGTCATTCCAGGCCCTTGTAAATAGTCTCTCCTAATTTTCTTTTTCCTTTTAAGAAAGGAGGTATGAAGGTGTAAGTCCCCCTACAAAATAACTCTCAGAGCTCATGGCCCCAACAAGTTGTGGGTGTACGTGTTTATTTGCTTTTCTTGAAAGATTTTTATACATCAAAGTGCCTCAGGCACAAGGAGGTATATAAGCCAGAGCATAAATTCACCTTTTTAAGCTTACATAACATCTTAAGGAGTGTCATTTGACAGAACTATAGATCTGAATAATCTCCTTTCCGCTGTGTGCTGCAGAACGGAGCTGTGATAGATGCAGGAGCCACTGCCAAGGAACCTGCAAAAAAATATGCAAGAGGGACAAGAACAGATCACCACAACGAGGCATAAACCAAAAACCCAAGCAAAAATAAATTCACACCCACTGTGCAAAAGGTATCTGAAACCATCTTTCACAGTTTGGTTGTTACCTTCAAAAGCAGCAACATTTAGGCAACATCTTGCTGATTTCAACCCATTTTCCAGCTGGACATTTTCTCTGAAAACAACAAGCAAATATTTTTCTATCGCCTTTTTTTTTTTTTTTTAACAGAGAGTTGGTGATGCTGGGTCAGATCAATAAACTATCAGAAGAGACCTCCTGCCTTTATTCCTGGCTTGTGCTTGATGCAAAGCTCCTCCTTGACTTACTTTCCCAGCCAGATATGTAAAGATGCCAGTAAGACATATACATTACTTGCAGAACCCTGTGGGGAATCAAGGCACACCATAAACCATAAGTTTGGATTATCAGGATGTCAGATATTAAAGGTACAGCTGCAAGTGAGACAGAACCTGAGCCAGGCCTTCCTGAACACAACAGCATTATTCCATTGATGAGACCCACTGCAGAATTCCCCATGGCTCAGCTGTCTCTGTGGTGGGTAAAAAAATCATTCTTGTGCAGACAACATGCACAGGGTTTATGAATCATTTGAAAGTCCTTTAAATCCTCAAAGCAGGGATTAAGTAGGACTTAAGAGGAACATATGACTTGTGCTTGTCCTCAATACAGTGGTGACTTCCATATTATGTGAGGAAATAGTTCCTTGGATTGTTCTGTGTTTACTCGGTGCTAATGTTCCTGAATGTCTTTGCTGTTTCCCTGGCTAGAATGAAAGAGCAGTCTGGTCTGCTCCTACAGCTCTTCCACAAACAGGATTCCACAGCAAATGGACCCTCCAACCTGTGCTGTGCCAACTCCTCACAGTGCTCTCATTTATTTAATGCTCCGAGTTAAAATTCCCAGGTCCTCCCTGCGCTGGCTGAGTAGGTGGAGTTCCTTGCCTTGTTGGGCTGGATAGCAAAGTGAAACTGCACGAGTGAATTTGATTTCTGTACCACTTCCTCCTTAATGAGAAGGATTCTCCTTTATCTCCTTCAGTTGATTGTTTTCTCTGATTTTGCAGCACAAAGGTCAGAGTCCTGCTCCATGCTCTGATTTTCCAGCTGGTAGCAATCCAATGAGATTCGCACAGTCACAGATGCCTGTGTGTTAGAAGGGTGATCATTCTTTTAACAAGGTTAACTCTAAAAGTCCACAGCTGGGAATAACCTGAAACTCCTCGTGATTTGTGATCAATTTAATAAATTGCAGAGACCAATTAAAGAAGGAATTGGTTTATGTTGAAATACATTATTTTTACACGTTTTCTTTTTTTTCCCTACACCATTCACCATCTTTAGCTGCTATATTTAATAAATTTTCAATCTCTGTCTTTTCCCCACAATACAAGATACCCAAACACAGAAATAGTGTTGCAGATGAAGATATCATCTGATATAGCTTCTTAATGATTATATTTCTATCTCTTTTTATCAATCAAATAAATATCATAATTACTTTTCTACGGCTTTGCTGTTGTAGGAAATTGGCTTCATTGAACCACACACAGTGACCTCAGGCAGGTCTAGGTAAAATTTTCATAAGGGAACCTGAAATCCATCCACAGTGTGGGAACTCTAAATAAATCCATATTCATTCACAGGAGAAAAGGGATGGACTTGCCATGTGTAAAACATGCCAGGACACTGAGGCCTGAGTGGCTGGGTATTACCTGTCCTTGCACTTCACCCAGGCCATGACAATTTCCATAGGTAAAATGTTGGCTTGTGAGGACAGAGGCAAGCACCACGTCTTGCTTTTAAACTGTAAAACAGTTTATACTTTAAGAACAACAACCAGTTTGTGTTTTTAAACTATATCAGTAAGCATGAGGGAAATCAAAGATTATGATTAGGACAGGCTCTGAATAAAAATGATTAAACATGGATCACCTTGAGGTTTCAGGCAGGCAGCAAACTTCCTTCCACCCGTGGGTTTTGCTGGCTCCTGCCACACATCCCAGAGGCTGAGATCTCTGCCAAAGGTTCTGCTGCTTTGGGGATGTGGCTCTGGCAGTGATTCCCTGTTCCAAAGCACATATCAGAGTGTGGGAAAAGCAGAGATTTGGTAAGACTGGGTGAGAACAGGGTCTGATATTGTGGCTCAGGTTTGGAACATCCCAGTGTGTGTCTTTACCTCTTACATACACTGGTATTAGCAGAACATTTAGAGGTAGCTGCTGGCAAGGCATTTTGCCCTGTGCTGTTATGTTTGCCCTACAACATCCATCTTGCCACTCTCACTGCTGGCTGCCCCTTGTTGAAAGGCCCTTCCTGGCATTCCTCACACTATCAATGTATTTCTCTGCTACACAGTACAATGGGATCATTATCCTGGGATCAGTCCTTAGACACTGCTGAAGTCAGAAAATAAATACTGCTGTAGGTGTTGAATATTAACTGGCTGCCTGTTGCCTTGAAGCATTTGGACACAGACAGGAGGTACCAGCTGAATATCCTTTCTCTTTTCCTACATAATGCACAAAGATTTGAAAAGCAGGACGTAAAGGGACAACAGCTTTAGAAATTCTAAGGGCAAGCAATTTGTAAATAAATCAGCAAGTTGCCACATAGGGAGGAAGAGATTTGTCTGAGGTGTAATGGCCCTACAGCAATGTGCTCACTAAGCACGCAGTGGCATTTTAAATTCCATGAGACTTGATTTTGAAACTTCAAGTGAAAATAAATCATAAAAAGAGGTGCTCAAAACTCAAGAGCTACAATCTAACAAAGCACTCAAGGAATACAACCAACAGGAAGCAGACCATTCCCTTCTGCCACAGCCAGCACAGAAGAGGCTCCAGAAAGGGAATAGGTCACAAACTTCTCGAGTCCAGAACAGACCCTGGCCCAGATATAAAGTAGGACAAGACACAAAAAAGCAAGACTGAGAAGCTGGAACAACAGCAGTGCCCAAGGCACAGAAAAGATGGGACATTGATGGCCTGGTAGTGTCTGAGGGGTGCCTCACTGCCTTCATTTTGGGTAAGACTTGGAATTATTCTGAAGCACTTAAAATCACCTGGGGACAAGGCTTCAAAGCATCTGGGTCTTTCACTTTAATATGAGGTAGCCGCTGGGGTTTTTGTTTACTCAAGTTCTTTCTTTTTCTGTAAATAATTGCTTCTGCTTCACTTGAGCTGTCTCTCCAGCAGACAAGAAGCATTCTGGGCAGGCAGGTCAGCAAGAACCCTGTTCCCGAAAGAGGACATGCAACTGTAACTCTGAATTTGGGCTCTGAGGCAAGTGTATGTTTGAAACACACCCTGTTAAGCATTTTTGCCTGTCCTGAAAATAAAGCAAGAGGAAGCCCTGCTGCCAAAGCAGCTCTGCAGAGCAACCTGCACTGGGAATTTTCATCAGGGAAGGACAACAGCAGCAGGGAGCATTTCCAACCCTCTGCCACAGACACAGAACTACCTGCTCAGCATTTTCTGCCCCTGCATGGTTCTTTCAGGCTTTCCACAGGCTTAGACCTGGGGCTGAAGATCCTGAAGGTCTCTTTCACATTACCCCATTTCCTGCTGGTGTGGCTCTGCCGCACAAACATCTTGGTGCTGATGTTTTCTGGTTTGGTCTCTGTTCAGGCTGTGTCATGACATTTCTCCCAGCTCTGCAGGTACCTCTGGCCTTCCTTTAGCCTTCTCCTGCCACTGCAGCTGCCACCTATGATCCCTGCCAGGCTGCAGCTGCTTTCCTTTGGCCTTACCTGTGCTGCTGCTCTCTGCCTGTCTTTGCTCCACTCTGAGCAGCAGATGCAAATCACCTTCTGTTTTCTCCATTTCTTTATTGTGAGTGTCTTGCTTAATGTAACTGCTTCTAAAGCCTGGCTGCTGGACTGCAACCCACCCTCCTCCACACATTTCCTTCAGTAGATGCATTGGTCATTCCCTGTTTAGTCTTAGGAAAAAGCTTTGCTGGGTCCCTTAGGCAAGTGAGGATTGCTTTCCTGAATGCCTTGCTTTGACTATCAGTCCCTGCACTGTTTATGTTGCTAACTTTGCTTGCTCTCACTCTTCTTCATTTTTGATACCCATGGCAAGACATCTGGTGCACAAATCTGGCCTGTGAAGTGCTGAATGGCACAAATTCTGCTGCAGAGTGCTGTGAGCTGTGTCAGAGCAGGGCTGCAAGGCCTGCCAGACTGTGGGAAGGCATTGCTCCACTCCTGGTCAGCTCTTGCCAGAGCTTCCTCCAGAGCCAGCTCTCAGAGAGATGACCATCCATCTCCTTTTCTTAAAAATGGCCATTTGCAAAGGTGTCTTGGAAAGGGAGGAAGATCCCAGCTGATCAGTGTTTACCCAGTGCACATTGGTGCCTGGCCAGTGGAATAGCCTGGCTCCAATAAAGCATCCTCTAGGTATGAAGTTATTCATTTCCTGATGGCAGCTCTTATATCCTCAGGGATTACTGCTTGTCCTGCTTTAAATAAAATCCCATCTTGCACATGTGCACACACACAGAGACACTAACACTCAATCCTTTGCCTAGTAATGAGACGGGCAGTGCCTGTGCTCCTTCTTCCTCCCGGCAGAGCTCTGGACACAGAGTGGTTCCATGCCTTTATCATCACACCCAGACAGATTCCAGGAGCACTCAGCACCTCCTCAGTGTGCTCTCCTTCTGCTGGAGCTCATGCTGTATCTTCAGTGCCCCAAAGTGACACACTGGGGTTGTCCCACCTTGCAGCAGCACCTTGTTTATCTGGCTCCATCCTGGTCGTGCCAGGGCTCTGTTGGACCTGTCATTTTTTCTTGTATGTACATATATATACGCAAACAATGGGATGGGAGTGCTGGAGCAGCTGTCTTGAAGCTTTTATTCCATCATAATCATCAGTCTTATTTTACAAAAGCATAGGACATGGAAACAGATTCAGCTGCTACAGCAGCAAACAAAGTTCTCTTAGGTACATGGTCTTTTAAAAGCTTTTTAGCCCATAGTACAATATTAAAAGTTAACAAGCATTTGCTAAAGTCAATTATTAAACTTACATGTGCACCTTGCTTCTAACAACGCTTGCTTGTGATAGTTTAAAACAATGGATAAAGTTTATTATTAAGCTTACGTATTTCTACTATCTTTCTACTATATTTTCTAAGGCATATCTCTATACAGCTCTTAGTCTTATTGTTTCTTGACATTGCATCTTTAACTTTCTTGCATTTCTCCATTCTAAGATTTGCTTTCACACAGCTTTATAAGACTTGTACACCTTTTCTATTTCCTACAGGGCTCCACCAAACTTTGCAGCAAGACCCAATCTTTCTGTGGCTCTGTCTGTTCCAAGGGTTTATAGCAATTTGGGACTGGTTCCCTGCACTGGATTGCTTTTCCCCAATCACATGGAGCCCTGACTGCTGCCAAATCTTGTCTCTGTGTGTTAACTTAGATAATTCTTGTGTCCTGAGAGGCAGGAGGACAAAAAGAAGAATCTAGTAGTTTACCTTCTCTATGAACCACTAGAAAACCTTCACCACTTTTTCTCTGGACATTTCCTTTGTGGCTCTAAGGTTTACAACTAGAGACACTGAAGAGTTCATAGATGTCACTGTTCTCTGAAAGCTTCAGCTTATCTTCATTCAGTCTAATGTGCTGTTCTGAGGGTCTGAAATCATGGCTGGGGCTCCTTCTTCTTCAACACTTCCAGTTCCAGTAGAAACTGCCCTCAGCCACTGCCTTGGTGCTGGGAATCCCTCCAATGCATGTCTTAGTTTCTGCTGGAAGCACACATGATCATGATCCCAGCATTCACATTCTGTCAGGTGTGGTAAAGACAATGATTAATCCAGTGTAAGATGCTGCCTCATAAGAAACACTGAATACTTTTGAATTTTATTTATCTAATTGAGCCTGGTTTCTATTACTGCTGAAGACTGGTGACTTCAATTGGCATCAGTGTAAGTTCTCATTTTATGCAGATACCTCTTGTTTTTCTTTTTCACTGCCACTGATGTATACTCTGCTCATTTCTCTGTAGGTCTCTTCACATCTCTCATTTACATCTCTCATTTTCAGGAATTTCCCCTCAGTAACACTGAGAATGCCAACAGACTGCCATGTTTTGGTAGCCTGGATTTCAGGTCTGCAGACAGCTTTTAAGGCAGGCACCAGCTTGCTTAAAACAATAAGGCAACATTTTTGGGAAGGCTAAATGAAGCCTGTGAGGACTTCTCCCTCCATATGGCTTGCTCAGTGATGGATGGTCTTTCTGAGTGTCCTTTATCATAAGACCAAGTGATTATGTGCAATATTTAATGGCAACACATCAAGAGCTTGCAACCATCCACTAGCCTTAAAATATCCTCTGCTATAAACTCTAATTCCCATTGCTGCAGTCTAATGTTGCTGTTAATGAGTGTTCCTGGAGTTCAGTTGCAGGTGACCTTGCAGCCCAGCTAGGGCTAAACTGGCTCTGATTTTGTAGCTCTGCTGTGATTATGGCTATGGCAAGACTGGCAGATTATTTGAGTGCTGGGAGTATCCTGTTATGCCTTGAGTCCCTAAGGCACACTTTGTTTACTTAGAGAATTCCACTGAGTGCGTTTGTTCAGCCTGAAGAAGGGAATGTTTTGGGGTGAGCTCATTGTGGCCTTCCAGTGTCTGAAGGGAGCCCACAGGAAAGATGGAGAGAGACTCTTGACAAGGGCCTGGAGTGACAGGACAAGGGGGAATGGCTTCACACTGACACAGAGCAGGGTTAGATTGGATATTGGGAAGGTATTGTTCCCTGTGAGGGTGGGGAGGTCCTGGCACAGGTTTCCCAGAGAAGCTGTGGCTGCCCCATCCCTGGCAGTGTCCCAGGCCAGGCTGGATGGGGCTCTGAGCAACCTGGGATAGTGGAAGGTGTCCCTGCCCATGGAACGAGATGATCTTCATCTCAGACCAGATGATCTCCCAGCCCAAACCATTCTATGATTATGTGATTCTATCACTAATCACCACTCAGCCTCAAACTTGGGGCTTCATAACAAGGCTTGTTTTTCAAAAACATCACCACTTTCTGATTCACTCCTGAGCAGCTCGATGCTGTATGAGGCAGGCTTTGTTTAGGTATCTGTCAGAATCTTTTTTTATGGGGTGGAATCATCCTGCAAATGAACTCACACAGGAGCAAACTCAGACTTCCCAAAGCTGACTTCTTGGTTGTGTATTGCAAGGACCCACTGCAAGGACTGGGATTTTACAGGAATGTACTTGCTGTGGTGCTGCTCTGTTCTCCTCAGGTGTTCCCTCCTCTGGCCCTTTTTGTGATGCTCACCCCTCATGACAGGAGGAAAAGTCACCCTCTGCTCTCTGCACTTGGTGGCCAGCAGCACTCTTGATAAATATATTCTTGCTGTGGTGCTTTTATAAGATCTCATACTAAGTCATCCAATTATGGGAAACCAAAAGTGGCTCCCATTCTGAAAAAAAGTTCTGTGTGTTAAAACCCTGAATATGCTCAGGGGTGGATTGGCACTTTGTTTCCATTTCTGATGATATAGCTGCTTTTAAAGACAGAAGAAAGCTCAACCCCAACCTAATACAGAACATTTTCTGTTCTTCCCTGCCCAGCCATTCTCTTATTGCCACACTTTGTGCCTTTCCAGCCCAGTGATGTGGGACATATAGGCAAGGCAGGGACATATTTTCTCTCCAGGCTGGTCCTAATGGCACAGCTATCATGTGAGTGAGGGGAGTTTCTGCTTCCTTCTTCACAGGGCTAATTCCCAAGCTCTCCTCTTCCCTCTGTCTAGCAACAGGATTGGGTCTACTCCTTGGCTTTTTTGATCACAGAGGGCCTATATTTAAGGCTTTTAAAGGGAACAGGACAGAAAATGAAACAATATAACAAGAGGGAACCGAAGTAATTGTCATCTTCCATCAGCTCTCAGTATTCTTTGAAGCATGAGATTTGATTATCCCGGTCACAAAAAAATGCCTAATAATACTGAAGGATATTAGCAAGACTCATAAATCAATGTTAAAAGATTAAAAGCTTTTAAATGATTATTTTTCCCCTCAAGGAAGAAAACTGAACTGTCAACACCACAAGCTCACCTTTGGTTCCCTCTGTTGACTCTTTCCATGTCATGAACCAGAACGATTGACAGAGCTCTGCACAGCAAATTTGGGCCAGAACATCTCACTTTATCCTCTGCCTCCCAAGGCCTTTAAATGAGGTGTGTGGTGACATCTGCACAACTCACTGGTGCCTTTAGGCAGCTCAAAGTGCAGCTATAATGTTTCCAGGTTGGTTTCCAGGCTTAGATAGATTGGGATTACAGTGCCCATGAGGATCAAACAACCAGGACATCATTTGCCATTGGATTTCACAATGGTTTTATTCACACAAAATGTCTCTTGCAGGTGAGGAAATTTTGGGGGTCACTCAAGACACTCACAGGAATGATGCCATGCTCAGAAATCCACTGTGCTTCTGCATCCATTGATTTCAGTCAGGATTTTCCAAGTTCCCTGGCAGCAGTGTTTAAAGCCTGTTTCACTGTATAAAGCCAATGCTTATTTTTTAAATCCTGTTTCAGATTCACATTCATTCAATACAAATCTTTTTTGTAATCCTCACAACACACAAGGACTTTAATCAACAACTTGATTCTTTCTTTCTAAAACAAAAGGGAAAAAAAAGCAAAAAAAAAAAGCAAAATGCTGTTCTTTCTCATCACAACAGTACCACCAGACTTCCCACCACAAAAGGCTGCAAAGTTTCTTGCAATTTTTAGTTTCCCTATGAAAAAAAGAAAAATGTTCCTGAAGAGAACTTTTCAGTGTGGCTCTTTGGGGGGATTACCAGTTCAACTGCTGCTGGCCATTTTCTGTAATATAGAAGGTAGGAAATAGCACCAGCCTGGCTTTGAATTTGGCAGCAGGTTGGATTCTCCTTCCATTCCTCAACATTTAATTGAAGCTACTTAGCACTATAATGTGTAACATACGACCTTCTTGCAAGCCCTAGTTACGCTGCTCATTAGTCTGTGTACTTTAACAAGATTTTATTGACCCCATGGCTAATAGCCCACTTAGAAAGATCCCTCCCTTCCTGCATGACTGCTTGTCAGTAATGGTAGTTGGATTGCAAAGAGAAATCCCACAGTTCAAAGCTATTCAAAATGAGGAGGGGGGAGAGCAATATCTCAGTTTGTCCTTTTGCTGTGGTGAAATAACAAAGGTTGCAATCTTTTTTTTTTTTTTTNCCCTATCTGTTGACTTTCCTCTGCTTTCTGTTACAATTTTTTTTTTTTTAATTTCTGTGCCTGGTGTGCACAAAGCTCCCAGTGAGGATTTGGGTTCTGCTGCGCTAAGACATGTCTCAGAATGCAGCAGCCTAAGGAGCTGTGACAGGCAAAGGAAGCACTTTTAAGTCCCGTTTTCCAGATTCAAAAGCAGAATGTGTAGCCTTGCCTGCAATCCTGCAGGAAGCCAAGGGCAGAGCAGCACCGTGAACTCGGGCCTCTGCTTGTCAGATCTGCATGTTCAGCCCTCTCCTGAGCATCCTCTGGGCTGGGACAGGGGGACAAAGCTTTGCCCAGGGCCGGGGGAGCGCTCCCTCGCAGAGCTCCTCCTGCACTCTGCAGCAGTCGTGTCACCCAGGCAAGGAATTCACTGCCATAAGAGGATATTGAGTCAAAGGCTGTCTCTGAGTTTCTCGAGGGCTTGGAAAACAGCCTGGTTAGTTTAAGTGATGGGACAGCCTTTGTTTTTTTGGGGGGGAGGTTTAGTTTTTACAGAGTCCAGAGCTGGGTGCTGATGCTAAGCTGCTGAACTTGAGACAGAAAATGGTGCTTTATTTTTTGCTGGAAGAAGACCCTCTCTTTTTACTTCGTGTTTTGATTGTTTCACCTGGCAGAAGGAGACTTTTCTTTTGCTCAGAACTGCACCAGAAGTTTCTCACAAGACTTTCAGCATATGTGATACTGATAAAAAAACCCAACAAACCAAACAACAACAAAACCCACCCTTGTAGCAGGATTGACAGGAAATCTGTTTGTTTCTTGCACTTATGTTTCCACAGGGCTGGTGAATGCTAACTAGCTGTGATTGCAGCACTGCTGGGGTAGAGGATTTTAGAATGTTTTTTACTCTTGTAAAGAAATTTAAAATAAACCACAACATCATGAAAAACCTCACTCCAAACAACAAAACATGGGCATAAGTAAGGAGAAGGGAAGAAGAGTCAGAAACCACCGGGGAGGTCAGGTGGTTAAGTATTTTTGGACTGCCAAGGTGGCGATCTTAAGTGAAGATAATGTATTATGCAGTGGAAAGCTAATGAGACCAGGTCTGTTAAACACGGACTTGGTGTTACTTAGCTCTGGAGTGCTTCAAATTACACAGGCACGGGTTGTATTTGATCACCGCTCCCGCTCTGACAAAGTGAGCAGCAGGCTTTTATATAATGTAAGCGATCATATACTATGGGGAACAATCCTGCGCTGGCAGGGGAGGCCAGCTGATGACATAGTGGGTCTTTTCAATCTCGAACTTATGTGATTCATCAATTAAACGAATTCGCTGGGATAAAGCAGCATGAAAGGGCACTGTCCCTGCCTGACGATTAACCCTCCCAATTCCAGCCGCTCCGCTCGGGCTTTAGCCTCCACCAGTGTGTCCAGGAGGCTCCGGCTGCGCAGCCCCTTCCAGTACCGAGGCGGGCCGGGGGCTCCGGGCACTGCGGGCGCAGCCGCCGCCCTCCGGGGCCGCAGCCGGGGTCGGTGCGGGATGCGCGGCCCCGCTCCGTGCGGGATGGATGCGCGGCCCCGCTCCGCCGCAGGTGCTGCGGGGGACGAAGCGCTGTCCCGCCGTCCCTCGGCGCACCTGTCCGGGCTGCCCAGGATCCCTCTGCCCGATCCCGCTGCCCCATCCCGCAGCCCATCCCGGGGCCGCCCGCATTGCGTCGGGGGCGCGGCGCGCAGCGTGCGGGGGCGGCCGGCCCGGGGGCAGCGCGCATCCCTCCCTCCCTCCTCCGCCGGCCCCGGCCCCCGGCTCCCCC
>VXBI01004479.1:185314-275632 GCA_013397375.1 Toxostoma redivivum
AGAGAGCTGGAGACCCAGCAGCTATCTAGGACTCCTTGATTTTATTGACTTACTCGAGGCTCTTTGGAAAAGGTACTTTGCACTCTTTTCCACGCACACCCTCCACCCCCCACTGCGGTTCTCAGCAGAAACTAATTAAACCCACTCGCCCTTGGTGCAGCCTAAGACAGTGTATGAATATTTCAGTGTCTCGCAGGCAGCCCTGTAAAGCGATCGCTGTGTTATAAAGAGGGGTGCGAGAGGAGGAGGAGGAGGGTTAAGTTTGCCGCTGCGGTTTTTGTTTTGGTTTGGTTTTTTTGGATGCTGCTCAAGGCGACTTGACGCATTCCGGCACTGGCTCCTACTCCTAAGCGGCGCGTCTCGCCCGGAGCAGGTAAGGAAAGCCCCTTCTCCCTTCTCCCTGCCGCTGTGACACTCGATTTTGGACGGTTTGGGTCTGGGATGTCGACCTCCCTCCCCTTGTCTCTCTCTCAGTTACCTTTAGCTGCTGCAAAGCAGGAGAGGAGATGCTTTGCTCCCCCTCTCCTAATCCCCCCCAGTTGATGTGATGAAGTTGTCAGTGCTCAGCTAAGCCTCCACAACGGGGAGTGCGGTGCTCGGGAGACTCCTTGCAGGAGCTGACCCCGCTGAAGTTGCCCAGGGAGCCCTCCCGATGAGTTCGGGGCACCTTCCTGCCTCGGAGGCCCTGGTGCATGTCCGGGGATGTGTAGGAACGCGTAGAACTCCGCATGTGCTGCCGTAGTGGGCAGAACGGGATGTTCCTGCTGGTGTGAAAGCAAATCCATTGCGCCTGTGTGTGTGTATGTGGAGGGGCTTGGGGGCTGGTTGATTCTGTTTCTCTCCTCCCTGGCAGCCTCCATCCTGCAAGTGAGCTTTATGCCTTCCAAGCAGAGTGTTTCCACCCCTCCCTCCCTCCCNCTTTCTTCACCCTCCCATCATCCCTGATGCCTCTCCCTCCATCCTGCCTCTCCCTTTTGGGTATTTCCATCCTTTAGGCTCCACATTCACCCCTTCCTCAAGCTCCCCGTCCCACCTCAACCCCCCCACCCTTGAACCGCCCTGGGTCTCTCTGTGCTCCTCCATCCTCCTCCTCCTCTTCCTCCTCCCTTCCCCTCACTTCTCCCCTGCCCCTTGGTCCCCTTTCCCGTGTGCCACCATGACCGTGATGGCTGGAGAGAACATGGACGAGACTTCTGCGCTACCTGGCCACCCCCAGGATAGCTACCAGCCCGCTGCCCACGACGACCACGAGTGCTGTGAGCGCGTGGTGATAAACATTGCGGGACTGCGCTTCGAGACGCAGCTGAAGACTTTAGCCCAGTTCCCCAACACGCTGCTGGGCAACCCCAAGAAGCGCATGCGCTACTTTGACCCCTTGCGCAACGAGTACTTCTTCGACCGCAACCGGCCCAGCTTCGACGCCATCCTCTACTACTACCAGTCCGGGGGGCGGCTGCGCCGGCCCGTCAACGTCCCCCTGGACATGTTCTCCGAGGAGATCAAATTTTATGAGCTGGGCGAGGAGGCCATGGAGAAGTTCCGGGAAGATGAAGGATTCATTAAAGATGAGGAGAGACCCTTGCCGGAGGGGGAGTACCAGCGCCAGGTGTGGCTCCTCTTTGAGTACCCAGAGAGCTCTGGGCCGGCAAGGGTTATTGCCATAGTCTCTGTCATGGTGATCCTCATCTCCATCGTGATCTTCTGCCTAGAGACATTACCTGAGCTGAAGGAGGACAAGGAGTACACAGTGCACCGCACTGACAACACCACCCAGGTCTACAAATCCAACATCTTCACAGATCCTTTCTTTGTTGTGGAGACCCTGTGCATCATCTGGTTCTCCTTTGAGCTGGTGGTGCGCTTCTTTGCTTGCCCTAGCAAGACTGATTTCTTCAAGAACATAATGAACTTCATTGACATTGTGGCCATCATCCCTTACTTCATCACCCTGGGCACTGAGATGGCCGAGCGGGAGGGCACTCAGAAAGGAGAGCAAGCCACCTCCTTGGCCATCCTGAGAGTCATCAGACTGGTAAGAGTCTTTCGAATCTTCAAACTCTCCCGGCACTCTAAGGGCCTCCAGATTTTGGGACAGACCCTCAAAGCGAGTATGAGAGAGCTAGGTTTACTAATCTTCTTCCTCTTCATTGGGGTGATTTTGTTCTCTAGTGCGGTATATTTTGCTGAGGCTGAAGAACCTGAGTCTCATTTCACAAGTATCCCTGATGCTTTCTGGTGGGCGGTGGTATCCATGACCACTGTGGGCTATGGTGACATGTACCCTGTGACAATTGGAGGCAAAATCGTAGGCTCCTTGTGTGCCATCGCTGGTGTGCTGACAATTGCCCTGCCTGTACCTGTCATCGTGTCCAACTTCAACTACTTCTACCACCGAGAAACAGAAGGGGAAGAACAGGCTCAGTTACTTCACGTTAGCTCCCCTAATTTAGCATCTGACAGTGATCTCAGTCGCCGCAGCTCCTCCACAATCAGCAAATCTGAGTACATGGAAATCGAAGAGGATATGAATAATAGCATAGACAATTTTAGAGAGGCTAATCTCAGAACTGGCAACTGCACTGTAGCCAACCAAAACTGCGTTAATAAAAGCAAGCTGCTGACTGATGTGTAAACAAAAAACAAAACAAAATCCCCACTCACAGCTTGAAGACTTTAGTGACACAGTCACACTTTGTAGATGCTTTACTGATAGTCTTTGAATGCTTTATTTACCTCGTAAATGCATTGTTGCATTGCAAATCTTTGCTCTGCGATAAAGAAGCTTCCAGGATCCATGAAAGAAAAAATTTTGTTTATTTTCAAAAAAACATTTTCCACCTGGTAAAGGATAACCATTTGAACTAGTTTAGTTTTAAGCTGTTATGACACTAGACCTAAACTTTTCCTCTCCCATCTCTTCTTTTTTTTTTTTTCCCCCTTTTTTTGGATAAAGTTATCTTAAACTAAGCAAGACAGTTTTTAGAGCTATTAAGCATATGCATGGATTCCAGTAAAAATATTCTGCAAAACTGCACAGTTGCAAGAAAGTGCATCAGATAATAATAGTAAAAAAAGATCAGCCAAAACCTGCGGCGAGCATTTGCCGTGGTGTTTATGAAGGAGTGCAAATTGTCCTTCCGCCCCCTCTGTGAAAGATTCCATCCTTCCAACCTACAGATCCACACAGCACATTATTAAAAAACCTACTTAAGCCTGGTCTCTTTTGCTGTCCGTAGAAGAAATACCCTAAAAGGAGAATAACAAACAAAACTGAAGACAAAACATCTGCAATGCTGCTAAGTTCTCTCACATGCAGATGATAGAAACACACTTTCCCCCCATCCCATGTTCAGAACTGGATACAAAACTTTAAGCCCCTCTGTTGCAAGACAGCACAATGGAGTTTAATATAAGCATGTTTGAATTTGATACTATTTATTTTATGATCGCATGCTTGAAACGTTACCTCAGACAATAGCGGATAAGCTTTCGTTTGAACTGAATCTTCTAAAAATAGGTCCTTTCTCCTCTCTTTTTCATTTCTTTTCTTTTTCTTTTTGATTTGCATTCACCAGAAGTGCACTCCTTAATTTATTAAATCGTTGACTAGTAATTTAAAGTACTGTATTTAAGTGCGTATGTTAGTCAAATGGGAACAATAACTTTTGGAGATCAAAGCATGTTCAAATATTCAGCATTATGGCCTATTTGATTAAAGTGTAACTTGAATTAATTAGTGCATGAGTTCAATAATAATAATAATGATGATAATAACAACAATAATGATAACAATAAAAATAAAAAAAAATGCGCTTGATAGACTGAGGGCCTGAATGAACTGATTAGAGAAACTTGATTGTTTTCCTGCATTGCTCAGGGAAATGTGTTGGCTTTTGTCCAGGTGTTGTCAGAAAGGAACATATCCCATCCCTTAAAGGGAAAGCTATATGGAAAATTAAGAAGTCAAGTTATATATAGCAACACCTAAAAACCTAGTATCCTCTATAGATGAAAGGTGCAGATGCATGCTTTTTGGTGCATTCTCAGAATGTAAATGAAACTTATCTATTATATGCATCCAAATTGCAGCAGCTGGTTTCTTTTGCAGTCATCAGTTGAGACTTTTTTGTATCCCCCCCAGAACTCACTGAAGAGACTCAGCAGATTGATTGAGAGAGTTGCACAGTGCCTTTATCTTACATCCCCCAAAATTGCTGAAAGTGCCTCCAGGAACTGAGTGGATCAGAGACACTGAGGGAAAGGACAGGAAGTCAGTCCACTGTCAGGAGTGTCCTGTGCTTTCTACTGGCACAGCACAGAAGGGTTTAGGGATAGAAAGATCAAGTGTGAGTGAGAGGGATGCAGAAGAGGCAGGCAGAGACCACCAGTGCCCATGGAATGCTTTCCTTCCCCAGCCAGTCTGATGCTGCAGGGCTCTGCATTGGCTTCTGCCAAATAACTCATAGTTGTGTACATGCAAGGCTTCAGGTTTCCCCAGGTTGTTCACAGAGGCATCACTGTGTCTGTCCTTTCCCTGAGGTGGCTTTTTGGCAGCTTGTCCCTACAGGGCAGAGTGCAGGAGGAATAGGAGCCCTGGCATTGCCCAGTCAGGCTACCAGACTGGAGGACTGTGCTCTTCTTTCCCTTAGATTTCCCAGCAGGTAGATGGGAAAGGCTTTGCAGGGCCCTCCCATCCCTGTCTGCTCCATCCCCTTTCAGATCTTAGATCCCATCATAGCCTTTGAGCCATGTTCTTCTTCCTGGTCCCTGATCTTACTCTACTTCCATCATTTCCTGGTGAGGGAAGCAATGCTAGGAGAAAGTATCTTCTGCAACATGCCAGCCTTGACTGCTAGGCCCTGGAAGATAATAACCTTTGATCTGAACAAATGTAGGCACTAATCTTAATTTTTCAAATGGACAAAGTTGAGGATCTTCATTCTGCACTTAGCATGTGGCCAACTGCTGTTGAACACATCTCCTTCCATGCTGTACAGATCCTTTCCTCCCCTATCTTTCTGATATATGTATATATGTGTATAAATATATAAATATATATGTATGTCTGCTCCTGTGTGTGTCATAGATGTGTGCAGACACATGTATATATGAAATAAAATCGAGGCACTTAGAGTTAAAAACCAACCGTAACTCTGCAGTAACGCACAAGCTTGACCTGCCAGGTTTCCAGAAAGACTTGACTTTATTTCTCACTGTGTGACTTCTGTGAATCTTAGTGACAAGAAAGATCAAGAACTGAGGGAGCTTCAACTCCTGCAAGAAGTGCAAAGCATCAGATAAAACAGGGCATTACATCCTTTAGGTAGATGTTGTAAAGCTTCTTTCCTGTCCCCTGCTCACACCCTTGCCCATGGTACACCTCTCTCTTTCCCCATTAAATTCCAGTGGTCCTGATCTTCCCAAACTCTTGAATTGTAGGATATGACTTCTGATGTCAAAATGGACTTGAATGCTGCACTCAGCTTTCAAAACCACCACCTGACTAAACTAAACAGCAATAATCAGTTCAGTGCTATGGGACTGATGATCAGAAGGATGCATTTGGGAGATGAGGCTTCTCTTGGGTTCCTTCTGCCCCAGCTGGGTGTGCACACCTTAATTTAATGTGCAGAGTAATGATCATTCTGCTTATGCACAGAAAGTGCTGCATGCAGCGATTCTTTGTCAGGAAACTGGGATGGAACATAAGAACTCGTGGTTTGGGGAGCCTGAATGTTGCTTTGTCCATTTATAGCTCACTGCAAAGGATCTCAACCTATATGGAGTACAGGAATTAACCTCATGTAGCATAGGCATGCGTTTTTGACAAGTTTGACACAAAAAAATCAACCACAAAAACAAGGTTCTTACTCCCTTTACACAGGAGTGCTGAAATGTCTTTGTGGGCCTGAAGGTGCACTTAACAAACTGCCTGTTCTTATCAGCAAGCATCCTTTTTAAATTTTATTTATTTATTTATTTATTATTTTTCTTTTTCTATCTCTTTTTTATTATTATTTTTATTTTGGCCCTTATGTTTCTTTTTGCCACACATGGACTCTAAGGGGTTTTTTAAGTAACTGGAAGACGACCAGAAATAAGCTGATGGCCAGTGTAATGCTTCTCTGAAAGAGTCAAGAGAATTCCTTTGGTAGGGACCTTCTGGAAGCAATGTCCACATTATGCTGGACAGGGAATCCAGTGGACATGGCAGCCTTTAGTTTGATGAGGGGAATGCAGCTTTTCCAGCAAAAGGAGTCATTCCCCAAGCCCCCTCTACCACCCACTGCTCTGTGCCTCTCTGTGCTTCTTAGCTGGTCCTGTGCGCTTTTCCTCCATCCACTCAGGGAAAGGGGCGAGGGAATTCACCTGGCAAGGGCAAGGCAGCAGTGCACTGCAGTGCAGAGGCAGGAATGAAGCAGAGTCAGCAGGCAGGAATCCCATAGGCTGGTATCCCTGCCAGAATCCCCATCTGGTTCTACCATTCTTAGCTCTAGAGCACTAGGGAGAGGCAGAGCAGCAAGGGTGAGAGTGGAAATGAAGGACTCTGCACCCTGTTCCTTCACAGAACTGAGGGACTGCTGCAAGACTACTGAGAGCTCAAACCCTCTGTGTGGCAG
Source organism: Toxostoma redivivum (assembly GCA_013397375.1). Lineage (NCBI taxonomy): Eukaryota > Metazoa > Chordata > Aves > Passeriformes > Mimidae > Toxostoma > Toxostoma redivivum. The sequence continues at coordinate 191,935 of VXBI01004479.1, forward strand.
CTCCAGCACAGCCCATGAAATGGATTTAGTCACCTTCATGAGGAAGCCAGGGTGCAGTAAGCCAGGCTGTGAGTTCACAGCATTCTAGCAAACCCCTGCAGATTCCTGCATGGGGTCTCCTAAGCCTTATCTCCACTGGGGACTTCAGGAAAGCTAATCCGAATTAATGAAAGGTGTGCATTTAAAGTAGATCTGTTAAACTGCTTTAAAGCCCAGCATGGACATTCTGTTGCAGTATTAAAGCAACCTTAATCTGATTTGGAGTCATTCTTTTTGAAAGGGAAGTAACCTGAATTGAATTAAGGCTGCTTTAATTCCGAACACAATGGGGCTTAATGCAGTTTACCTCATCTGCCTCACAAGTCCATTCAGACAGATAAGCCTGTAGTAGATAATCATTAGATGTACTGGAAGTGACCCTATTGTGCAAGGGGTGCCCACGTGCACCAAAACTCTTGGTACACGAATGCTGCACATTCACAGCCTGGCTTACTGAGGGGAAAACTAACACTTGATCCCTGGTGCCAGTTCTGGTGAGTCCAGCCCTTTGTTCCTGGTTTACACCCTTGTGAGGATAATCCACCCTCCTGCTTTGGGGAAGCTGAAAACTATTGTAGCCCAAAGAAATTAATTTCCGCTTTGCAAAACTGCACACGTGCTAGCCTGATGTTCTGTTAGTTACATGGACTGGCACTTGTGAGACAGAACAAAGCACTGGAGACAGGACAAAATTCAGCCAGAGCCCTCTTGTTTGCAGCAGTGGTTTTTGCCCAGGCAGAGATTCCAGGGATCAGACCCTTCTCAGCAAACCAGCTGCGTGCCATCCATGGTAGGCTGCAGCAGCCCAAACTGGCAGCAGGAGCAGTGGCAACTTGTATTGACAGGGTTTTTTCTTTACTAAGGGACAATGGTTTTCAGTAGACAGAAGTACAGGAAGTTAGTTTCTACTGTGAGACAGCTGAAGCCCAAGTGTAACCTCAAACCTGCTGATTTTTAGGAACTGAGGGCGAGTTTCACTTTTCCATAGTCCACACTTGAACAGTGCAGTTTCTTATATGTGCATTTATTGAACAAAACACAACCAACACTAGGTCAGGAACATCTGAAACTTATTAGAAAAAGGTATTTTAGAACAAAATCTTCTGCATACATATGCAATACATGGAGAGAATGAATTCCTTTCCAAATACTACCTTGATAACTGTTGCTTGAGGGGTGCCATTCTAGATTAATCTTTTCCCCTAACCTGAAGAAAAGGGAGGCACTGCAGCTCTTTTCCAGGAATGGTCTGATCCTGTAGGCTTCCAGCAGCCTGATGCCAGGGATCCTCAGAGTAATTTCAGACTCACAGGGATGCAGAGTCAGCTCCAAGGTGTGATTTAGCCTCCGTAGCAGCAGAGCTGGATGGAACTGCAGAGCTGTCCTTGCAATTACACAGCAGGGCAAGTTTGTCCCAGACCTGCATCCTGCAAGTCTGGAACAGGCTCCTTTTCTGAGATGCTTTAACCAGGGACCTACACTTCAGTTTTGGTTGGACTTAATTCAAGCTGAGTTTCTTTTTCTGTTTTCTGTTGTTCCAGCTTTACTTAATCAGGTGTAGGGAATTTCTTTTTCCTGAAATGCTTATCAAGTATTCTTAAAGGTGTCAGTATTTGTATCTGCAAAAAAAAAAAAAAAAAAAAAAAAAAAAAACTTACGGGTTTTTAACAGNAAAAAGAAACTTCAGGGTGTTCTACAGTTTCACTCAATACAGGTGAACTTGCCACCGTTGAGGTCAACAATTTATGCTGTCAAGGCATAGCATGCTTTGATATTTTCAAAGGAAATAAAATGAAACTGAGGTCTTAACTGAAATTTGTCTCAAGGTTTCTGTTAATATCTATGTAATTCTGTATATTTCACCTGTTCACAGGCTCTAGCAAATGTCACTACAAGTTATATATATATAAAAATCATCTTCCATTTCTAGTTTCTATAATAAAATGAAGACACTGCATTCAGTTCCTTTAGGTGCATCAGTCTTTGATCCATGTTATTGTTTCAGTGACATTTCTATAATGTAATTGGGATCAAATGTATATTTTACTTTTGTACAAAAGTAAAAATGATATTTTTATGACTAAATTCAGCAAACCCTTACCTATAACCTGCTAAGATGAAATCTTTTTTTTTTCCTTTCCTTGACATGTAAAACATTGGGTTTTTTGCAGTACATTGGTTTGAAATGAATAAATAACAGCTGTCAATAGAACTGTAAATGGCCTCTCAGACATACCTCTGACTTTAAAGATCAAATATTGCCGATGTGAAATAGATAAACTGAATAATCTCCATATGAAAGTGCACCATCAGGGCAACAAACCATTTAAGCTGACACAGCTGTACTTATTTCCACCATTTACCAATCGCTTATACTTTGGGTCAAGTATGTACTTCATTGTCACATTACAGCTCATTTTACTTCCAAGTAGTGAAATTGTTTGATTTACCATTTTTAGAACATCTGATGTTATGAGTTCTTGAACTATTTGAAATGCATAGTTTTCATCTATGCAGTTTTATCTGCTTCTGTACTCGTTCATCTGTTCATACTTGGCATCAATTAAAGATAATTTTTAAGGATCTTACCCAAGTTTATTCTGTCTGGTTATTTTCTGGAGTCTGGTTTCTCTGCTGTCACTATTGGCCAGCTCTGTCTGAAATGAATGGTTGCTTTATTGACAGTTTTTCTACTGAGTGCTATAAGAAGTGGCAATGTAATGAGTGGGAAATGTGGCTGTGGGCTTTGAGATGCTTGTAAATGTCAGCTCAAGCTTTACAGTGCAATTAATCCAAAGGTTTGGCTTCTGCAGGCTTTGGACCTAGCCCTGAATAATGTTCTGGGGCCAAACTGTGCTGCCCTCACTTCTGAGACATCACTCAATTCCACCAAAACCCAAAATCAGGTTAAACCTACTGGCCATGAACACTGATTGCACCCTCCGAAGGGTTGTGGGTATTAATTATTATCTAAGTGCAGACTTCAGGTTTCAAACCACTGTGTGACAGACCATGGGCTTTGGCTTGGGTTGGGTGTCAGCAAATCCAAGTGACTTGGTGTTGTTTTCTGTGGAAAATTGCTTTATGGAGGCGTGTTTCGTGCAGAGTGTTGTGTTGTGCACAAAGGAGGCAGTGACATAAATGCTTGTTATTATGTGCCAAATCTGTTGTGTGTTGGGAGTCCACCTAGAGATGGGTTTTTCAGCAGATAGGGGCAGTGTCCAACAGTGGGATGCACACAGAGTGCTGATCACACATTGGTGAAATGAAGTGGAAATATCCTGACGTTATATGAGGCAGAATATTTTGTGTGGCCTGTCTGTGATTTTATTTTGTGTGGCCTGACTTGTTTTGCCTTCTTGGTTGAGAAAAGCTTTTGTCAATGAAAGCCTCGTTCATCAATAGCTTTGAGCGTTCAGTCAGTTGGTTGACTATCACTTACAAACTGTCTGAAATTGTTTTGTTGAATTGTCAGTAAGGATTTGCAGTGATCTTAAATGGGTCTGATCCAAACTGTTTGTTGTTGACTGCTTTGTGGTGGTCAAGGGGGTGATCAGTGTCACTGAGTTTTGCTGGTGCTAGGTGTGTCTAAAGTCTCATTGCTTCTTTCATCTTTCTTGTGTTTAAAAAAAATCCAAACTCAAACAAACAAAAAAAAAGCTTGTTTATCATCTTTTGCTATTAGCAAAGCTCCTGTTATTTCCTTTTGAAACTTTCTGCATTCAGGACCAGGTCCTAGGACATGATTTCGCCCTCTAAAATCACTCCATTTAAAAAAAAAAAAAAAACAAACCAACAAAAAAAGAAAAATAAACCAACAAAATAATAAACCAACAAAAACCCAACCAACCAACAGTGTGTAGTGAGTTAGTTGAATCTCTGTGTTAATTACTTACTTAATCTCAAAAGTAAATGTGTGAGATTTTTACCCCAAAATGCAAATTCTCCTACGTTATATTTTATACTTCATAATTTACTAAAAGGTTGTATGTTGAATCCTTCCTTTGGGTACACCGAGCCACCTCCTGTATAGGTTCTCGCTAAAGCATCCTACACTGAGGGAAAAAATGTGTCTCTGAAGGTATAGCTTAGATAACAGACATGAAGAACCATGGAATGAGCTCCTTTCTTCTTCAGCTGCTCTGGCAGGTGTGTTCTAAGAGGAGCAATAATTCAGCAGACTTTCAATACAGAGAGGGGCTGAGTCCATTCAGTAACAAGGTGCTATTTTCCTGTTACCTTCTTTGTATAATATTGATGATTTCAACATAAATTTGATTTTTCTGGCAGTTAATCTTGGGAGCTGGTCAGTTTTTGTGTGCTGTTTGATTAATGGCTACAGAACAATTGCTTTATGGAATCCTGAGGATAACAAGTGTGACTATACATTCTCTTTATTCTTCAGTGAATAAGAATCCTAGAATTCCTCCAAGCCATAAAACGACTTTTAGCTCTAAAAGCAAACCCAAACTTTTCTGATGGATGCCCCTTTCCCCAGTGCTGAAGTGTTTCCCATCCTCTGCAGCATCTGGAGCAGGTGCCTTCAGGGCTGGCAGTTTAAGTCAGATGGTCTGACTGCCAAAGCAGATCAGATTCAGAAATTCTGAATTCTGATTCAGGGCTGTCCCCAAGAGCAGCTGCCCTAGCTTGACACAGCCAAATACAGGCTCTTGAAGTAACCCAGAACCCACAGGAGTAAATAGGGTTGTGTCTTTTACCCTCTAAAGGCTGTAGAAACACCACGACTTTGGGCTCTTTTTCAGTCTCCAGAGAAAAACAGAAACACTCAGTGATAAAGCTTCTACCAGGTACTTTTGGAGTTGCATTATCTCCCATGGCTGGCCTTGCTATAAAAATGCTCACTTCACAGAGTGTTAGATTAAGCGTTGGAAAATCAAAGAAGCTTTAATTAGCACAACAATGCTTCAATCCACTCAGCTTCTCTAAGAGCTTCCTAAAATACCTCACATTTTATTCCAACGAGAAGACAATTGCAACTGCTGAATAGAAACCTTTTACAGCTAGCAGAAGGAACTGTAATTGTCGATGGTATATTTGGTGACCTCCTCTCACTAGGTAGGAGCAGCAGCACATTTGGCTTTGGAGCAGGGGAGCCTGCAGTTGTCACTGTGACAGGGAGAGCTGCAGAAAAAGCTCTGGTTGATCCTTTGGAGGAGGACAGGTCAAGGGCAGGTCAAGGACAGGTGCATTTCATGGGTCATCTTTCCATCCTCACGTAAGAATTTTGTTGAGTGAATCCCAGGTGCAGTGGAAGTGGAATTCAGAGTCCCACAGCTCCTAGGCTGATACCCAGATGGATCCTCCAGCTCTTTTGTCGTGAATACTGTGAACACACAATAGATTTGAACTATTTTTTTTTTCAGGTTGGGGACAAGAAAAAAAATTAATTTATTGAATGTTTAGTTCATTGCTGTTTGGCCATTCTGAACACAAATCTGCATTCAGAATTCTGCTGTAAACTGAATGAAGGATTTTCTAGTTTCCTGCAGCATCTGGGTCATGACACATTCTGGATTGGTGATGGGGGCTGAGACTGGCAACAGGGTCCTGCCTTCAAGTGGAGTCACTCAGGCAATGGTAGGTGTTTAGATGTATCTTTGCCTTCTTCTTTGAGTCTTCTGTTTTGTTTTAAGTGTGTTCCAGTATTCATCTTCAGCCCAAAAAAAGCCAATTCCATCTTTCAGGGATGTAGCTTTCTTTTGATGCTTTTCTATTTAGCCAAACAAACCTGATTTGCTGGACTTTGGCTGTTGCTGTGGCTTTTTAATGCAAATAAATCACTTGCAAATGTTCCTAAAATAATCATGGATATTCTTTTTTTCCTCTGCCCTGACACATTCAGCTTCAATTAGTATCATTAAGTTTGGTTGTTTCAGTTGCAATTTTTTTAAATGGAATTTGTGAAGTTAGAAGGAGAAATAAAAAAAGATCTTGCTACTTGGGGTACATACCCTTGCTATGATTATTTAGATGATAAAAAAAATGGCTGGCATTCCAAGAGAAGAATATTTACTGCTAACGAGGCTTGAAATTCTTTTGGTATTTAATATTTAAATCCTGAAGAGGATAAGATGTGAGTACTGCAGGAGCAGCTGCTGGGTTTTACAGTGACAGGTTGGTGTTCAGAGGGCTGTGCTCCCCTGGAGTAGCATCCTCAGGTGGTCACTGGGGTGTAGGGATGCAGCTGGAACTGGGTGATGCCCGCTGAGCTGAGACCCCAAAGTCACCTTGGGTGGTTGCTTTAGTTCAACAGAAGGATGGATAAACTGTAAGGCTCCAAACACCAAATGGGAAATCTTTTTGGCTATGAGGAAAACACTGCTCTGTCACAAACTTTCTTGTCTTGAACAAATTTGTGTAATAAATCATGATGGGTCAATGTCTTCCTGTGGACTTCATGCCACATTGGCTTCTGGCATTTTGGCTCTTAACATTTTGCCCCTTTTTCCTTTATGCTTTTATTTATCCTCCTGAGTTTGAGACATAAAAGTGGCCTTTTTTTGTCCCGTGGCCAGTTTGTCAAAAACACAGTTTGTGTGAAGTTTTTGCTGAGTGTCCAGCAAGTCTGTGTGTTTGGTGTGGAGATTTTGAACCCATTGCTTTGGTCCTCCTGGGATAATGTTGAATTGATTTCCAGCACAGCATCTTGTTGGCACTTGGGATGAGAAATGCAATAAGATCTTGGTGCCATTTCAAACTGAAGTCCTCCTGATGTCTGGGCAGGCCTGGAGTTCTGCTCTGGTCTGCTTTGGCTCTGTGTCTGTTTGCCCTGTGAATATTTCATGTGCTGCTCTCATCCTCTGGTAGCATTTCAGTGTTTGAGAGAAACCATGTTCTGTCTCAGGAGTTTCAGAAATGGGAAGGGAGGTTTTGTGTCAGTCCCTTAGACCACTCAAGGGTGTGGGGATGCTCAGGCTGTGCTGTGTTAATCCAAGGTATCAAATCTATTTACTGGGGATCCTGAGCAGCAGTCGGAAATGATGGGAGTCAATACCTTCAATTATTAATTAAAGGTAGCAAATGGAAGCTGGGTATCACAGCAGGGTATAAAGCCATTTATTCATTAGCTATTGCTAATGAATATTCAAAGCCTGCATTCTGTCTGACAGGACAGGGGCGTGCTTCTCCTGGCCTGCAGGTGTCCGTGATCTCACCCGTTTGTGACACCTTCAAAGGCTGCTGAAATCCCCCAACACAGAGAGCAGCCTGGAACAGATCAGTGTGTCCACACAACCCTGTTCCAGCTGGAACATTTGGGACTGGCAGACAGGCAGCAGAGTGGGGGAGTGCTGGTCTTTTGATTTCTGTGTCTCTTTTTGGTAATACTTACTCAGTTCTTACTCCTGTGACTTGGGTACCAAAATGAATGTGAAGAACGTGGCAGCAGGGATTTCACTGGCTGCATTTGTGCAGCTCATTGCTCCTGTATAAAATGAAAAACGCCCTGGTGCAAGTCAAGATAACTCATTTCTTCTGAACTAACCAGCTCTTCTTTTCCTATTCATATCTGATAAAGTTTTACATAAATAAGATCTTCAGGTTGGCCAGAAAGAAAAAATCTTGCATATCAGGCTCCACTGTAGTACAATAAATAGGAAAAAACCCACTTCTTTTAAAGGAAAGATGTGTTAAAGTGACACCAAGTATATTTTCATCTGTTGGTGTTCTGTGACTCTAGACAGTGTTCTGTGATCACAGAGAGTCTATGCTTTAAGATAATAAAAATTAAGGCAATGGAATAAAGAGATGAGCATCCTTTATTTTGCCCATTTTGCTGTTTTAGGGAAGACTTAAATTGTTCTCTTTTACTGTGCAGAGATTTGAACTGAATATGGAAAATTATGAAAAACATGAGTGAAAGATGGAGAATTGATTTTATACTATTTAAGACACATGGAAAAGGTCAGCTTTCATGGAGACATCTACAGAGCAAGCAAACTTCTTAATTCCTACTCTTCTCTAGAATTTTTTACACTCCTGTTGTAAAGCTACTATAGCAGTATCAGAAAACATGATTTACTGCAGTGGAAGTTAATATGCTACAGGCTTTATTTGCTTTTACAAGAGAACCTAAAACCTCCTGCAGATAAATATTATCTGAAAATGTAGGGGAATGAAGTCTTTATTTCTCTCACAGTAAATCTCCACTGTGGTACTTTAAGTCTGCTTGTGTATCTCACTTTGTGCAGAACATGGTTAAAAACACATACCAGAAATATTTTTTTCTACAAACATAATCTACGTGAAGTGAGTCTCCTCAATTTAATTTGCACCAAAACTTACACCCAGCTTCAGGACTTCTTACTCTCCAAGGTGAAACATTGATGAGCAGTGATGATGACAAAGCAATTAAAACAGCTGGATCTTTTCAGAGCATCATGGCTGGTAGGATGTGACTGACTCCTCTATACCACACAGAGAGTTATTAGATACATCCCAGGAGATTGTTTGTTTGTTTGTTTCAGAGTGGGGGAGGATCATAGAATTGTAGAATGGTCTGGTTTGGAAGGCACCTTAAAGATCATCTCCCTGCCATGGGCAGGGACACCTTCCACTATCCCAGGTTGCTCAGAGCCCCATCCAGCCTGGCCTTGGACACTGCCAGGGATCCAGGGGCAGCCACAGCTTCTCTGGGAAACCTGTGCCAGGGCCTCAGCACCCTCACAGGGAGCAATTCCTTCCCAATACCCAATCTAACCCTGCTCTGTGTCATTGCCCCTTGTCCTGTCACTCCTTACAGGATGGTGCTATGGGAGGGAATGAAGCCCCTACAGAATGTCTCTGTAGCAGGCAAGGAGGCTAAAGACCACTGAGATGCTCAGCTGGTTTAATGGGCTGGGTTCTGGGGAAGCCAGTGGCTCTGTGAGATTACCAGTGTGAAGTGAATGAGCACAAAACAGCCATGAAATTGTAGTACAAAAGCCGCTTATGGCAGCAGGGAGCAATTGAGGGCATTTGTCTGTGAGTCCCCATGCATTTCTGAGCTGATCTTTCCAAGTGCCCTAAATTCCTGTGGAGTTCAGCACCTCTTAATATGTTACTGAGCAGGAATTACATTAACAATGACATGTGGGAAGGCAGTAGATGCTGTTGCTTGAATGATGTTCTGTGGTTAGTCCAGTTGAAATTCCCATGCCTTGTCACCCAATCAAGACAGGAACTGCTGCTGTAGAGCTCTAAGCAAAATGGATCCCTTGATCCCAGAGAGTGACTACACTAAAAACATGAGTAAAACCAAGCATTTTAATTTTTTTAATGTAATCTTGGTGATTAGTGTTTAAAACAAAGCTCTCTCTGATTATTTCTATTCAGTAACATCTGGAGTGAGGCAGGTGTTTTGTGGATAAATGGGAGAAAAGCTCTCTGACTCATTTTATTTACAACCTGTGTGAGCAGCATCTCTGTGGAAGATGAGATTGTGACTGTTAGGGAAACTGAGACATAAAAAGGTCTTTCTATTTCCATTTGTTTGAACTTTTCCAGGCTATACTCCTTATTGCATGAATAGAAGACTGACTGACCCTTTGCTGCACTTTCATTTAGGGTCTCTCTTGAGTCACATGATGTGAAGCTCAGTAGAAGCAGCAAGTTTTTGGGTCTGCTAGGAAATGGGTTAGGTGAATGTCTCTCTGCTCATAAATATGGTGAAGGGATATTATAATCCATTGATGCTGTGAGCAAGTTCCAGCCTTCCAGGTAATTGTTTGAGCCTTCCCAGTCTTGAGGATAAATAGCTACATTAAAAAAGCCACATCTACAAATTTTCTGTCCAACACACATGACAATTTGCTCTGAGAAAATCTGAGTACCAGCACTGCCTCCATCACTACCTGACTCTGCAAAGTCCCTGGGCATAGAGGTAGAGAGAACTCCTGGTGTCCTGGACTCCATGGCACACAGGATTTCTTTGGGGTCTGTGTAGTTACCTGAACTTCAGCCTTTGGAGCAGAATCACCACTAGGGGTAAGTTGGAGACTTCTCCCAGTGCTCCCTTTCTCTGCAGCTCTCCAAGGAATATGATACTTGTCCTGCAGCCCTGGGCCACATGGACATCTTGGTCTGTGGCTCACGGAGGGTGAAGAAATGTTGCAGTTTAAAGAGCAGTTAAAGTGCAGAGCATCCTGGTCCTTGCCCTCCTGTCCCCTTGTCTCCCTCCCCACCCTTTCCCTTGTCATTCCTTGTGCTCCCAATTTCAGAATGGATGGTATCTGTAAATACTTCATCTTTGCACTCTTTAACAAATTGTAGTTGTCAGGTGATGTTTTTATTTCTGTTGGGCCAGGTATTGAAAATTGTTATTTTCTTGCTCAGCTGTAGCAGAGAATCACAGAAATGCTGAGTGGGGAGGAAATCTCTGGTGATTTTCTAGTCCAACCTCTGTGCCCCAAGCAGGGTCTCCTGGAGCCAGCTGCAAAGGACCATGTGCAGTCAGGTTTTGAATAACTCCAGGATGGAGATTTCACAACCTCTCTGAGAAATGTGTTCCATCATTCAATCACCTTCACAGTCAAAACCAGTGTTTTTCTTAAGTTTCTGTGGAATTCCTTGTTGTTCAGTTCATGCCCATTGACTCTTGGCCTGGGTACTAGGACAGAGTCTGGCTCTGTCTTCTTTACACCCTGCCCCACCAGGGATTTATCCACATTGGTGGGGCCCTCCCAAGTCTTCCCTTCTCCAGGAACAGCCCCAGCTCTCCCAGCCTCTCCTGGAGCATATGGCAGATGTTCCCAGTCCTTTGATCATCCCTGTGGGATGTGTGATCACAAGTGGGCCAGTGTGATCACAAGGAGCTGTGAATCCAGACAGAGGCATTTGGAGGCCCATGCCTGCACATCCATGCCAAGGAGGAGCCTGGAGTTTGTCCCAGGCTGGTGTGACTGGCAGCCCTGCTGTCTGTCCTCTAGCTCTGGATGCTGCAGAAGGCACAGAAACCCTGGAGAATTTATATGTATGGTCATCTAAATCACCTTATAGATATATTCTCATGTGCAGCCTGGATTCTGCTACATAGAGTTTGCTATAAAACCTAAAAGGTGAGGGTTAGCATTTCTTTCTTTCTTTCTTTCTTTCTCTCTTTCTCTCTCTCTTTCTCTCTTTCTCTCTCTCTTTCTCTCTTTCTCTCTCTCTTTCTCTCTTTCTCTCTCTCTTTCTCTCTTTCTCTCTCTCTTTCTCTCTTTCTCTCTTTCCTTTCTTTCTCTCTTTCCTTTCTCTCTTTCTCTTTCTCTCTCTAGCTTTCTTTTTCTCTCTATGGTTAAAAGGCCTTGATCAAGGCAAGAATCAAAATGCAGAACCTGGAGGCAGAATCATTCCTGTTTCTTGTCCCTAAAGGAATTATTCACATGGAAGACACCTGTTTGAGCTGCTGCTCATTCAATTCACTTGAATGGAGTCAGTTCTGTGCAGATTTACACAGATAAAGATTAAAGCAGAAATTTAAATAAAATGTACATTCTGGGAAGAGATGTTCTCAGGCCTGGGCTTTTGATAGACCTGTGGTCAAATTAAACCTGCTCGGTTTATAATGGGATATGATGAAAAGATCTTGAGTCATGGGAACTGCTGTAGGTCCACTGATTTCCTCCAAGCTCTGCCACTTTACAGCAGCTGCAAATTGGAATGGTGATTTCAGCAGCATAAATAAGCTGGAGAGAGGAGAGGGGAGCTGGGTGTGTAGGCTTTTCAGCAAGCATTCCCACCCATTCAGCATGCTCACACAGATCCACTGATTATTCCTGGGAATTTGAGATAAGTACACTTGAATATGTAAGCGTGCCTATTTAGTATCCCTCTAATTGTAGCGGGAGGAAATATTACACATTAGCAAAAATAAATCCTCCACATCAAAGCTTGATAGGAGCCCCTGGCTGCAGTGCATTACAGAAATGGAGGCTGGCTGAGGAGCCCAGACTGGAGCAAACAGGGAGAGGTGACTGAGAAATGTGTCAATACAAGGGAAGTTGAAATCTCTTGGGTTTGGGCTGTATTTGGGGGAAATTGGGAGTGAGGGGATGCAGGGCACTGGTTGATCTGCCATAGCACCTATAACCATGTCACATACTAAAGGTACTCAGTGCTATCACATCCCCAGGCTGGGCTTCTCCACATTTACAAGGATGATTATGGGACAGAGGGCGTCACTTTTAAACCCCTTGTTTCCTCTGGAAACAGAAAATCACTTGGATGCCTCATCCACACTGTTTTGCTTGAGTTTGGGTCAAGACATGGAGATGAAGCTGCCCTTCCCCTCAGGGTTTCTCCTGTGTGGTACAGACAACATTTCTATCCATGGCAATGTGAGGCACACATCCCAGAGAGGACTGTGCCTGCATGCCATGGAAATATCTTAATTATTTGTGTTTGCTGCTTTTGATAATTGCTGATTAGTGCTGTGTGGGATTCAGGAAAACATTGGAAAATTACATTCATCATAGCCTGAGGAGAGACTGGAAACATCACTGTGATTTGATGGCAGTGTGAAACAGATGCTGCCACTGTAACAATCCAGGCACAAAGCATGCATGCACGGTTATAAATCACTCATATCCCCATTCTAGTCAATCACTCTCTGTGAAAAAGAACATGGACAAAGTTACAGGCTGGGGGTCCTCATCTGGCACTAGCAGTTCCTGAAGAATCAGGGGAAAAAAAGGATGCCTGGATTCTTCTGGTTTAGGGAACCTCCTGATCTGAAGCCTGTTTTCCTGAGGAGTGGAAGGCAGGGTGTTGGGTTTTGTCCTGTTTATCACAGTCCAATTGCAGAAGTTTTGAGGTGAGTAAGAGTCAGGGAAAATAAAGAGGTATGGAGCCACACAAAGCAGGTGTGTCACAGAACAGAGCTCACTCCCCTGCTTGTCAGATGGAAGAGACGTGAAACTTTGGCCTAAAGGATATTCCATCAATATTCTGGAAATTGTGATGTTTTCATGAACCACCAGCTGAAGTAGAAGAGAGAGGAACTTCCACTTTCCTCAGTTTAATTATTTCCAGCAATATAAAAATCTCTCAGAAAAAAACTAGCTGAAAAGATCTTTCAAGCATGCAAAAGCATGATTTGAAGTAGAAGCTTTCTCTTTTCTCCATAATTTTTCAGCAACATATCCAAGAGTTCTCTTGTTGGCAGAAGAAAACATTTGCCTGTCCAAAAAGAGGAAAAAAAAATCCCCAAACAAAAAACTACTTTGTCTTCTAGTCTATGGACAAATACCTTTTTGTTTTTGGAGGGTGGAAGAGAACTGAAAAAACTGTTCACACATTTAGCAGCCCACTTCATTCTAGTGAGCTCCCTGATTTATTAAATCATTACCTGTGGAACTGACTGTTTTCCTGCCAAAAAGGGGGTTGTGTAGAGCTGCTGCAGCATAGGCTCAGTTTTTCCAGAGGGTACCACCTCCCACAGCTCCAGTTGAGCTACATCTTTCTCTGCTTGCTGTGGGAGAGAGAGCAGAACTTGTCATGTAGACAGAACAGAACTCACTGGGGGGGTCAACAGAAATCCCAGAGTCTCTGGAGACTCTCTGAACATCAATGTTTTATAGAAAAGATAAGTCAATTTCTATCCCATATTTTGGCTGAACAAGGCTTTGATGGATAAGTTTCAGCCTGACAAAATTATTAATATTTTGATCCTTTTCAGGGCTTACATGGATTGTAACCATAAGTTTCTAGTAATGGGAATCCCATCAGCATAGTGATTAGGCCCAAAGAAATTCCCTGCTCAGTGAACTCCTGCTTTCCCATTCTAGAGAGCATTTTAATCTTATCTCAGAGTAACTCTTTATTAATACATCTGAAAGATACAAATCCAGTCCTTTGAGCATGGGACCTTTGAATTCTAAGTTTTATATGAGAGGCAAAAATCCTCAGCTATCCTTGTTCCATTCAAGTATCTTCAGAAAGGGTTTAATCACTCGAAAATGTGACATCCTACATTTTCCTATAACTTTTCCCTGTAGTGACAATTAATTCCCCACTCTTCTTGGTTCTTCCCAAGTGCATGGCAGATGTCTGTCACTCCCCTTGGCTTTTTTACCTTGACTAGATGTAACATTTTTTCTGGGAGAGACTGAGCAGATCTCTGAAAGCAAAAGGGGGAGTAAAATTAGGGCAGAAATAATTTCTTCATAAACAGAGCCCTTGAAGTCCTTTTTGTCACACTTGAATGGAATTGTTCCAGGTTCCTTCTAGGCTTGCAATAGAGATGATCCCAGAAATCAGTGCAGTAATTTGAGGCATGGTCTCTCTCTATCTGTTCTTTCTCTACGTGGAGCCAGCTGGAGAATCCATACTGTGTGCTATTTAAGGCACTGTGTAGACATGGACCTTATGTCTGCAGAGGAGCTGTAGCTTAAATTAGTTAATTGACTTCTGGGCACTTCATTTGTGATGTGTCTGTAAAGCTGTTTCTGCAGCTCCCTGGGCTAAGTGGGGCTCTCTGCCCACTCTCATTTCTCCATGTAGAGATACCCTGCAGAGGATTTAGGCAGCTTGGCCATGTCAGGTAAGAGGTTCCTCCAGTTTTACATTGTCTTATTATGCCAGATTGTTCTGAAAATCGTGGCTCTCCTTTAGCATTGCTGTCCTGGTCAGTGAAGAATCCGATTTTGTTATTACTCTTTGGGTTTTCTGGGCTGCTCCTTTCCATTCTGATTTCTCTTGCTTCCCTCCTTTGCAATCCAGGTGTTTTCAGAGATGTAATGAAGGAGCTCTTATCACCTCCAAGATGTTGGTGCTCTCTGATACAATTCTGTTTATTACATCCAAATTATATTTCAAACGGAATTTCCGAAGCGCTGTGCTGAGCATCGCCTACGCTGCATCTCCTGCCTCCTTATGCCCATTCATTTTGTTCTTCTGTCAGAATGCATAATCCAACATGGATTTTATGGTTTGGGGTTTTTTTTTCCCTCTCTGAAGCAAAAGAAAGCTTCAAGAATCACTGCAACATCTCAGAAGTGTTTTCTCCTGTGGTCCTGCTGGCTTCAAAGGGAGCTGCACAGTGTGACCAAGGGCAGTTAGAGCCTCACAGTTTGCAGGCTGCCTTTGATTTTTTGTCTTCCATTGAGAATGTAGAGGCAGGATTTGCCCAGCTTGCTTCTTTCATATATGGAAGGGCTGGCATGGCACTTGGTGCTCCTGGGACTCAGATCTCTTGACCTTTTTGATGGTCTCTCTGTGATGTTTTTGAAATAATGCTTGAGTTGTCTGATAGTTCCATGGGCATTCTGTGATGCAGGCAGGCCTGAAATAGAATGACAAATTTGTGTTGGTGCTCAGTAATTTTTGGGACCCTAGAAACCCCAGAAAACAGGGATCCCCTGTAAATATCCTCTTCTGGAGTGCCTTGCTGAAAATGTTGCACTTGAATGCTATTTCATAAAATCACATGGCTGCACAGCCATAAGCCCGTGAAATTCTCATCCCTGAAAATGTCCTGGTAATGCTAAACTTGGAACTAAATTAGGTCATATTTAACAGGAATTTTACAGTTGTATGTCCTATATAAACCTTTGAAAATGTAAGGGCAAGGCAGTGTGTGTTAGTGTGGGAGTTCAGTGGATAAGGCTGGGAGTTACCTGAAAGGGGAGAGACATTAAATTGGAGAGAAACCCCTGTGTGAGATCTCCAGTGAGATTACTGAGGTTCAGAATGGACATGAGAAAAAACCTAAAAGTGACCATGTGGGTAGTTTAGCAGTGGAATGAGTCATCTGGAGAGCTGGTGGGCAACCCCAGCCTTTGAAATGTCCAGGATTTGGCTGGATGAAGCTGGCCTAGCATTGATGGTGGTGCTGCTCTGAGCAGGAGGTTGGTCTGGATGACTTTTGTTGTGGTTTAGCCTCAGCTGGCAGCTGAGCCCCACACAGCCTGCCCTGCAGTGCCACAGGGGAGAGAATGGGAAGGTGGAAGTGAGAAAACTCATGGGCTGCAAGCAAAGCAAAACATGGAACTCATTCACCACTGCCCATGGTTCAGCTCTCTGCAGGGCTCCATCAAGTGCAACACTGACCTGGGAAAACAAACACCATCACTGCCAACATCCCCACTTCCTCCTCCTCCTCCTGTGTGCTGTGGTGTGGGAAGTCCCTTTGGTCAGTGGGGATCAGCTGTCCCAGCTGTGACCCCTCCCAACCCCTTGTGCACTCCCAGCCCCTCACTGGTGAGAAAGAGAGACCTTTGCTCTGTGCAAGCCCTGCTCAGCAGGAACTGAAACATCCTGGTGTTATCCACACTGTTTCCAGCAAAAATCTGAGACATAGTCCCACACTAGCTCCTGTGAAGAAAATTATCCCAGCCCAAACTCCCTGAATCCCAGCCAGCACTCCTATGTTGAGAATAGGTGCTACATGAGTAAAAAGGGACAGGGGAGAAAGCAAGATACCACAGATTGTTCTGAGAGCTGCAGGCTGGAGCTCAGGAATCACCTTTCCTGTCCTTGCCGTGCCAGGAATGAGGCAGGAGAAAGGTCACACTGTGGGATCTGCCAGGGACAGGGGAATGCTGAGGACTTCAGGGCTGTGCATCATCCAGTCATGCTGGGGAGAGAGGCTGTGCCTTGGCTTGTGCCAGCTGCTTCAGCCCAGGCTTTGTATTCCATGGCTCTCAGCCCTCTGGAGTGTGGAGGGAGCAGAAACCATCTCTGAAAAGGCAAGCTCCCAAGATAGGACCCCATGGAAGATGATACCTTAGATAAGAAATTATTTGCTTAGAGTGACTAATACCAAGAAGCATCTCACCCCCCTGTAGACCCCTGCGTTATCTTTCTGTAATTTTAGTGGTCCATTTTCCTCTTAGATAATTGGTTCCTTTTTCCCCTAAAGTCTTTTGTAGATTGGTTAGTTATAGAATCCCTTTGTTAATTGGTACAAAATACAAAACCCTTAAACCCTATAAAAAGACCCCTTAGAACCCCACCCATTGCATTTGCCAGGCCAGACCCCTTCATAGAAGAACTAAAGACTCTATGAACTCTCCTGAACAGCAGGTCTCAATCTCTTTCTCTGCTGGCTCAAAATGCAAATTGCAAGCCTGATTTCAATCCAGACAAGGCTTGCAAGTGTCCCTTGTTGCAGAGAACTGCCTGGGCAGTTTTGGGGTCTAACAGAGACCCCCACACTGGCAACACTGGAGCTTGGGATGTGTGAGCAGGAGGCAGGATTTTGCCCACCTGTGTGGTAATTCTGTGTCTTCATTTACAATTTGCCCTCCTGCTCTTGGTGTCGTGATCCTGAGGGCACTAATAGGACTTAATTAACCTGATCAACTGATTACCACAGTACACTTGATCCAGACTGAGCTCCCTGTCAGCTCTGGCTGCAGGCACCAGGCTCAGTCTGACTCGTGAGGCAGGTTTGCTTGTGCCTAGTCTTGTCTTTTACTCTCCTGGGTGGATTTTGGATGTGTGCTGGATGGGTAACTTTGGCTGTTTTGAGAACAGGAGTACTCCTAGAATTTGGGTATGGATAACTTTGTGCTTGTTAACTTATATCACAATGCAGAAGAGGGACCTGTCATAAAATAAGAGATAGCTCTCTTGTTTAGAGGCACAATGTCCTCTCTGCTTCATTCAGCCAAGCTGCCAAGCTGTTTTTGATGTTTAAGGAACTGGTAGGTGAGGGAGGATTTTCTGGTTGATGGTGCACATCATTTAGGTTTTTAGCCAGTTCTCTGTTGTTGGAGAAAGGTATTAAACCCTTTGGGTTCTGCTCTAAAGCTCACTAAAGTCACCCAAAACTCAGTCGCTGTCTTCAGTGGAAATAAAATGCTAAGTCAGAAGTGACAGGTTTGTTTGCAGTAAGCAGGACTTGATAAAACAGTGTGAGATGTTTAGGTTGCACTTTAATTCACAGAACTATTTGTATTGTCACATAAACAGTGCCTGAACAGGAGATTTCCAAGTGAAACTTGGAAGGAAGAAGTTGTGTTATTTGTAGCTCTGGTCCATCAGATGTGCTGTGACTGCATCTGGGCACTGAAGTGGTGCAACCCTGTAATATTCGTGTTATCAAAGTGTATTTGAGATAAAAAGCCAAAAGGTTTTGGCTCCTTGTGGTCAACAGACCTCTCAAGACAGAGTAGCTGGCTGAAGTTCAGTGTTGGTACCTGTTTTTCCTTATTTAAATGTGCTTCTCCCTCCTCTGTGATCAGTGTGCTCAGTGGTGTGTTCTACTTCCACATTTAAAGGTTTTTTTCCCCAATAGCCTGCCTCAGCAGCTGTCAGCTCACCCTGTGGCTACCTGTGTTTCTGGGGTGGGTGGAATGGCAGCTCCTGGAGTGCATGAAGTGCTGTGAGTTACTTCAGTGTGAAAAGCTCTCCAGAGACAGCAGTCACTGTGCTGCTGGGTGCTCTTCAGCCTGCAAAGGGTCCCTGTTCCTTGATTTACTGTCCCTTAGGACAGTGGCTTTGGTGGGGGAGAACAGGACAGCTTTTCTACCCACGTTGGTCCCTGGAGCCCTGGAAAAGAGGGCAGTTCTCCTCTGCTGAGAAAGATGAGGAGTAGAAAATGTGTCAGCCCCCTCCCAGGCTGGGCTGGTGTCACCTGCAGAGTGCTGCTCTCCATCAGGGAGCTCCCATGGCACTCTGGGTTTGTAGCCATGGTGGCAAGCACAGCTAAGCTGTGCTGCTTAGAGCAGAGTATCCTCACGTGGGGGTAGGGTTTGGCAATGATGCTTTAAATCTCCAAATAACACCCTCAGGAGATGTTGTCTCCTCCCTTCCCTTCTAAGCTTTGGAGCACTTGTGCTGAGATGTCATCAGTCTTAGGAATGCTGCAACATAAAAGATGTTTTTTGTTTACCTTGCTATATTTAGGCCTCACTTACAATAGGAGTACTAAACTTGGAATGTTTGGAGCATACGGGGGTGTCGATATCTTATATTTAGCTGGATCTGTCAGTTATACAAGCATCTGTCACAGACACAGCAGATGGCAGAAAGCCTTGATAGGGTTCAGAGGGAAAAGAACCAAGATTTTGGTTATTGGGGACAGGGTATGCTTAAGAATGAAAAAAGCTCATAAAACATATGTCTGTTTTCTGTGGGAAGCAAGAGCTGGACTCTGATGAATCTAGAAGTGATTGCAAGAGTTAAAAGTTTAAAAGCTGAGCTAGCTCAAGGATGTCACTTGAGCTGGGGTGCTTTTGGTTTGGGGGCTAAAAGCTAAATACAAAGCTAAATAACTCAGTCCTTAGGCCAGGGAGCTTTGCAACCTGTTGGCTCTGTGGATTTTGGTCTGTGGCTGCAGCTGTTGGAGCTGAGGTGAAGGAAGTGTTTGACTGGGAATGTGGCTTCACAGCCAGCTCACCCTGACTGAATTGTGTGTGATGTGCTGCCAAAAGGAGCAGCTCCTCTGCCTGCGCTCAACTGATGCTCCCAACAGCCCAAATCTACTTGGGTGTTCTGGAAGCTGTGCTGTGACTCACATCAGCTCCTTGAGCTTGCCTCAAAATTCAGCTTCCAGCTCTGCCAGCCAGTGGATGCAGTCACCATGGAGCTGGAATATTGGTGGTGCTGGTGGAAAAGGGAGGAGTGGGAGAAGAACGGGGTATCCAGACTTATGGGCTGGGCAGAAAGTGAGGCCCAGTCCTTTAAGGGTCTCACAGGGGTCTCCCCACATTCCCCTGGGACAGCGGCTGGACATGAGCCCAGCTGTGCCCAGGGGGACAAGAGGCCAATGGCACCTGGGCTGTGCCAGCCATGGGGTGGCAGCAGGGCCAGGGCAGGGACTGTCCCCTGTGCTGGCACTGCTGGGGCCACACCTCAGATCCTGGGGCACTGCTGGCAACCTCAGCACAAGAGAGACACTGAGGGGCTGGAGCGTGTCCAGGAAAGGGAACGGAGCTGGGGAAGGGGCTGGAGCACCAGGAGGGGCTGAGGGAGCTGGGAAAGGGGCTCAGCCTGCAGAAAAGGAGGCTCAGGGGGAACCTTCTGGCTCTGCACAACTCCTGACAGGAGGGGACAGCTGGGGGGGGTCAGGCTCTGCTCCAGGGAACAGGGACAGGATGAGAGGAAACAGCCTCAAGTTGTGCCAGGGGAGGGTCAGGTTGGACATCAGGAGGAATTTCTTCACAGAAAGGGTGGGCAGGAATTGGAAAGGGTTACCCAAGGAAGTGGTGGTCTCCATCCCTGGAGGTGTCCAAGGAAACAGCTGGATGTGGCACTTAATGCTTTAGTTGATAAGATGGGGATTGTTCAAAGATTGTACTCACTGATCTTGGGCATCTTTTCCAACATTAATGACCCAGTGGTTCTATTCTGTGATTCTAAAGGTGACTGAGATCTTGGCAGGGTGTGTATGTGCTAGGATGGGGCTTGGGCTCACTTTTCTCTGTCCTAGGAATGCTTTCCCCACTTCACATGAAGATGTGTTAAGTGATTTATTTTGGTCATTTTACTTTTCCACTAACATGCACTTGCTTAAACAGACTCCTTGTATCATCAATTAGGATGAATTATGAATTAAGTTGAATTGGCTTAAAACTACCCATTTTTGCAGACTGTACCAAGTGGCTTTTCTTCCTCAAGAAAATGCTTTCATTCTTTTGCTCAAAAAGCAGGCAAACAAAATCCCCAAGATAAACTAATTGATGTAGCAGATGTGGTGTGGTAGGAAAATCAACCCTTTCTGAAATGCTGAGGCCAGGCAGTTCAAGTCACCACTTCCCTCTGCTTTCAGTGCTGAACCAGAGCAGGGACACCAAGGGATCAGAGGGATGGAGCAGCTCTGCTGGGAGGAAAGGCTCAGGGAATTGGGATTGTTCAGCCTGGAGAAGGGAAGGCTTTGGGGTGACCTCAGTGGTAGAAGGAGGTACCATTGCCAAGCTGCTGAGAGAAGCTGAAGGACTGGGGGAGGTGGGAAGGAAATAGGGAGAGAGGGGAAAGGACGAAGTCCTGAAGCTTTCTGTTTACCTGTTTATTTGAAATGTGTGGTGGGAATGAAACGTTTTTAAACAAACAACTTTGCAGCCAATAGGAATGAATCAGTGACTATAATTTTCATAGAAGTGCTTCATTTTCTATCTGGCTTGTCTCCAGGACTTAATCAAGGCTTTCTTGGAAATGTTGGGTTTGCAGTCAGTGTGAATGCATTTCAGAGGCAATTTTTGGTTTGCTGCTTGCTTTCTGTGCAGCTGCAGGAATGTGTTTAAGTGAGTAGGATGCTGCTCTCTGTTCTGTTGATGGCACGTAGCTTTTCCACACATAAGTTGGTGGGAACTGCTGAATCCCAGGAGCAGTATTAGCCCCTCAGAGGTAACTGAGCTTTTGTGCAAGTCCCAACTACTGGTTTTGAGAGTAACTCCTCTCCTGAAGAGGTGAATTAATCTTTAGGTGCTTACCAGTAAAGGTGAAAGTTGTTCTGGTACACAAGATAGATTAGCAGTGAGTTATGTGAAAGGTGAAACTTGATATTGGTGAAGGTTCTCCCATGAAGAAGTAAAGTTTTCCACTGGAAGGACTTAATGCAGTGCCCTTTCCCATTATAATGTGCTTTGGAATGAAAACGATTCATCAGCCTTCTTGCTGCCAGTCAGGTGATAATCCCAGTTAGATAATGCTGAGTGGCATTGTTCTGGTGCACAGAAAACAGGGCAGCACTTCACTCTCCATACCCTGGTGCATGAAGCTGTCATCTCTGCTGGTGATCAATAATGCTGCAGAAATAGCTGTGCCATTGGTTATAGCTGCCCCTTGCTGATAATGAATATTTGCTCAGCAGCAACTTATTGTGTGCACATTTCCAGGTAGATTTGAAGAAATGCATTTTTTAAGCTGATACCATCTGCTAATTCAGGTACCTGAGAAAAGCATTTAATGCATATTTTTGCTGTGGACTTATAAGTAAAAAGAACTCCTCCCCATGAACCCCCCCAAAAAACCAAACAAACCCCAAACCTGTCACATTCTCTAATTCTGGCTTGTTAGTAGCAGCAGTTAAAACACCAGCTGATGACAATTTATTTTTCTTTGTTTTCTCTGGGTTTGCCTCCTCAACTGATAGAACACTGCTTCTTCTAGAATATCTTCTTACTGAAGAAAACATTTTTAGCTGACCCCAAACAGTTCAGCCAAAGGAATATGAATAAAAGGAGTTATTAATAATTCTTGCACTGAATAGACTTTAACTTCAACAGGAATACTATTTCAAGATGCAGCAGCTCAGCCTAAGGACAACAAGCCATGTTTATTTTGTAGCTGATTCAACGGTTGGAGTTCAGTTACATCCAAATGCTTTGAGGAAAATTAATCAAGTAATGGGGGATGGAGGCAGTCAGGGGGAAGTCTGATTTTATTTCAGACTGCAGACCATCTGCTTTCAAAAAAAGCATTGCTCTTAGATGGAAGATACCTTTTCTTAATTAATTAAATTTCTAGGTACTTTTTTTTGTTTGTATGTTGCCCTACCATAATGTGTTCTTATCAGCATGTAAAGTTCCTTGTTTTCCTGAGGGCTGCTAGATGCCCATGTCAGACGTGTTTGTTCTTGTGGAGAGAAAAATAGTCACTTTTGGGGAAGTTGAAACTGAAGCAGATTATTTAGATGGCACTGAAACTCAAATTACCAGTGGAATGTTGCTGAGGATATGGCTGGATCCAACATTCCCTCCTTTGGAACACAGGGTAGATGCCACACACTTGTCAGCTTTCTTTTCTTGAATATCCTCATACTCTTCCCACTCCCTCCCATGAGCAGGCAAGAAGGAGGTGCCCAGGGAGCCGCAGGCTGGTCATGCTCACCTTGATCTCTGTGATGGAATAGCTCACCTTGGGAGGTATTTCCAGGCACAGGAAGGTGACCAAGAGGAGGCTGCATGGATTTACCAAAGGGATGTCATGCTTGACGAAGCCAGACAACCTTCTGTGAGGAAATGACTGGGTTGGTGGATGAGGGCACAGCAGAGGACGTTGTCCACCTGGGCCTCAGTAAGGCTTTGGATACTGTGTCCCTCTCAGCAGGGCAGATGGAGGGTGGGGTAAGTCAGAAGACAGAGAACAGGCTGAAGGGGATGGTCAGTGGCACAAAGTCTAAATGGAGTCCAGTCCTGTCCAACATCCTCATTGATGATGTGGGTGATGGGCAGAGTATTCCCACAGCAGACAGAACTGGGAGTGGTATCCTTGGGGGCTGTGGAGAAATGGGTGTGCTTGGGAAGCCTGGAGAAATGGGTGGCAGGAACCTCCTGATGCTCTGGAAGGAGGAGTGCAAAGTCCTGTGGACCTGGGGAGGAAGAGGCACCAGGATTTGCTGGGGACTGAGTGAGTGAGGAGCAGCTTGGCAAGAAAGGAGCTGGCAGGCACCAGGATGGATGGGAGCCAAGTGTACTCAGGTAGCAAAGAAAGTTAAAAGTATCCTGAGCTGTGATAGAGGATCATTGTCAGCAAGTCAAGGAGGTGATCCTTCCCCTCTGTTTAGCACTGGGGAGACCACCTGGAGTATTGTCTCAGGTGTTGGGAGCCCAATAAAAGAAAGACTTGGATGTGCTAGAGAGAGTCTGATGAAGGGACTGGAGCATTTCTGCTGTGAGGAAAAGCTGAGAGTGCTGTAACTCTTGAGAGATCTCAAGGGAATCACCAAGGTGTAGAATTATCTGGTGGGAGTAGGTAAATAAGATGAAGCCTGGCTTTTTTCCATGGTGCACAGCCACAGGACCAAAGGCAACAGGCACAAACTAAAACACAAACTGGTTCTTTGGTTGTTGTTTGGTTGGGTTTTTGTTTGTTTGGGGTTTTTTTTCAAGTGACTGAATACTGGCACAGGTTGTCCAGGGAGGTTTTGCAGTTTTCATCCTTGGAGATATTCCAAAGCTGACTGGTCATGGTTCTGGGCAGGCAGCTGTGACTGGCCCTGCCTGAGCAGGGGGTTGGGCCAGGTCCTTGATAACTTCAGCCTTTCTGTGATCAATAGTGAAAATAACTCCCTGAGTTTCTTCTCAGCGTATTGACACAAGATCTGATTTGGGAAAACTTTCTGCAGATGGTGACTGCAATTAACTCTTGAATTTGTTCCTAATTTCTCTGTACAGTTCTGCAGAGCAGAAGCCTGAAGGGACTCTTATACCACTCACTTTGCTTTTGTCACTGATGAAAGATAAAGTTCAGGAATATACTGGAAAAATGTCAGGAATCACCATTTTATAAATAACAACATGACCTATATCCCTGCATTAGGCATCTCTTGAAACCTCTTTTTTTCCTTTTAAGAAAAGACTGCTTTGTGGAATGCTTCTTATATTATTTCATCCCTCTCAAGAGGTTTTCCCCATCTTACTCTTGGGACATTTTTGTTGACACTTGTGCCATTTTTTTGCACTTAAATTCATCAGTTTTAGTTGTAGATTCCCATTTTAATTCTCCATCCTGTGTCTGTCCAGTGAGAATCCCAAATGCCTGGAGATGATCATTATTCTTCCTCACTTGAGAGTCTGCCTGTGTAATCCTGCACCATGTAGACAGTGGTGGGTGTGGTTTAGGATCTTTCTGGTGTTTCCAATTTTCAGAGCTGATAAGGTTGTTAAACCCTCCTACACAACCTGGCTGAAGACTCGTTTGGTGGCTGCATCATCAAACTGGTTGCTCTGTGAATTTCCCTTTTTGGCTTTTAGTACTGTTCTTCAGCAGCACCATGATCCACTTCTCCTTCCTGCTGCCTATCTACCTTTTTAAGTCTTTAAAAAATCAGAATCCAGCTTGTTAAAACAATTTGTGAAAGCATTTGGTGACATTCACTAGCTTATTGAAGTCTGCCAAAAAAAAAAAAATTCAGAGTTACAGAAACAGTCAGAGCTGTAATGTAGATAGGGAGTTATTTGTATATATATTTGTATTTATCTGGCTAATATACAATACCTGAGGATCTGAGTTGGCCAGGGCAGCAGAGTTATGTTGATTCTGTTGATGGGAGAACAAATGACAGAGAAAGCATAATCTTGTTTGTATTTCTCTCAATGAGTCTCTGAAGTAATTTTTGTATCCCTTTGCTGTACTACTTGGGTTCTGGGGGTTCCAGTTTTGGGGGTTCCATTTTTGTGTGCCCGTGAATGCCATCTGTGCATTACTGTGAAGGGCAATTGAGGGGGCCAGGTTACGAATTAGTGCTTGACTATTACAGCAATTAACGTTATTTAATAATAGAATAATGGAATGGCCTGGTTTGGAAGGGACCTGAAAGATCATCTCATTCCAGTGCCCCTGCCCTGAGCAGGAACATCTCCCACTGCACCAGGTTGCTCAGAGCAAGGGGTGATCTCCTTTCTAGACTGTGAGCACTGCATTTGTTTCACTCTGGTTTTTTACAGTCAGTTGAGAGGAAAAGGAATTGCTGGGTGTCATTTCATGGACAGCCTTAAATGTTGACCAGACAGTAAGTGGATCATGCTGCAGAAATACCAGTTTGACCCCAGACTGTAATGGGAGTTCAGATCACTGGCTGAGTGAGTCCATAAATCACTGGAGATAACCAGGGTAAATCCAACCCCTGGTTTCTAAAATCTGTAAGAGGTTAGATGCAAGTCTGATGCAATTTTCAGCCTTATGAGGAATACCAGAGCCTCTGAGCAGACCCAGATGACCCATGAAGTACCTGGGGAGCTCTGGAGCACAATATTTGAAACATCTGCAGAAGAGGCTGTGATTCAATTGATGTAGTGGTATTTCAGAATCATCTTTCATGTTTTAAGTATATTTTTATTACTTTTTAGTCTCTGTATAAATATCAGAGTTCTGTTTGGCTCATGCCTGATGGTTCATTGCTAACTTAAATAGATAAATGAATGCATTGCTGTATGGAGTTTTTTGGGGATAGATCCACCAAATGATGGGCTCTGAAGTGCTTGGTTACTGCTTCAGCTGGGGCCACAGAAGGACCTGGGATGGAGTGGGTGGTGAGATGGAGAGGGTGACATCGTTTTCTCTGTTCTCTAATTCCCTTTTCATGAATTGTGTTAAGGTTGGATCTCACATTTTGCATGAGTCAGGAGTGCTGTAGTGGTAAACATGAGTTTCTAGTCAAGCACAAGTGCAACATGAGAGAGGATGAAAAGAAAATGTGGAAAAAAAGCACTGTAGACTCAAGTGGGGATGGCAGAAGGGGGGAGTGTGATGGTTCTGTTCTCTGGCCTTCCAGAGATCTCCATGGAAATGAGTCTACCAAGTTAAAAAATAAGAAGGCTGAGCTACGTGCTTTATCAAAAATACATCAGATTGAGGTGGAAGAGAGCACTTCTTTAAAAAAAAATAAAAAAGAGTATTTTTGTCAAAGATGGGGAGGTGGGAGGAAAGTCCACTAATGCTTTGCAACTTAGTAGTAACAAGCACCCACAGGAGTGAAATCTATCTGAGTGCCACTGTGCCTGAGGAGGAATGAATGTGTGAGTGTAGATGTGGGCTGGCTTGTGTATGGAATGGAGGGGTTGTATCTCTGAGCAGTTGGATGGAAGGGGTTGTTCTGCTGCCTATGAATGAAAAACTTGGCTTTCTAACCCTCTCTAGGGTTAGTTTTTTCTCTTGCCCTTTGGAGCACTGAGCATGGTAGTCATCCCCAAGTTCTGCTGGTGGCTTCTGTGTGTGAAGTGGCCTCACACAGATGAAGGCATTAGAATAATTGCTTGCACTGATCTCGTGAGAAAGGATTGGGAGGGCATTAAGGAATTGTACTTGGGGAAGTGTAGTCCATATGCACTGTCACAGCCATGAAGGTTAATCTGAATTTCTTGTTCTGTAAGAGCTGGATGTGATTGGGCAACCAGAGGGACACCCCTGTATGTGATAAACAAAACCTGTTGGGTTTTCTGGTGGTGTTCACAAGAAGTAGATTGATGTGCAGTCAGTCCTTATCTCCTAAAGCACGCTCACCACATGGATGCAGGCACCCACTTCCCCAGTATTTTCAGTGCCCCTACAGAAAATCAGTATTTCTTTAACATTCACAGAGACACAAAATGGCTTGGGTTGGAAGGGACCTTAAAGAGCATCTTGTTCCAACCCCCTGCCATGGGATGGGGCAGCCACAGCTTCTCTGGGAAACCTGTGCCAGGGCCTCTCCACCCTCACAGGGAACAATTCCTTCCCAATATCCAATCTAACCCTGCTCTGCGTCAGTGTGAAGCCATTGCCCCTTGTCCTGTCACTCCAGGCCCTTGTCAAGGGTCTCTCTCCATCTTTCCTGTGGCTCCCTTCAGGCACTGGAAGGCCACAATGAGCTCACCCCAAAGCCTTCTCCTCTCCAGGCTGAACAATCCCAATTCCCTGAGCCTTTCCTCCCAGCAGAGCTGCTCCATCCCTCTGATCCCTTGGTGTCCCTGCTCTGTCCTGGCTCCAGCAGCTCCCTGTCCTTCCTGTGCTGATCCCAGGCTCTGTGGCTCATGTACTTCCCACACATTTGCATCCCTTGGTTTCTACTGTTTTCCCTATTGCATTATTCAGGGTTTTCTTTCTTATGTCATCAGTGAAAATAAACTTAATGTTTATCCTCTAAGCTCATGCTGCTCAAGGTGTATCAGTAACTGCTGTGAAGCTGCTTGGGTGGTTTGTTTTGTTGTTTGTGTTTTTGGTTTTTTTTTGTTTTGTTCTCTCTGCCTTAAGGAAAAGGAGGGTGCTGCATTATGGAATAATGAAAGGGGCTTTTTTACCTAGCAAGGAATGCTGCTGTCTCCCACTGATGCACAGAGGTAGGAAACAAATGTGGAAGGAGAGGTGCTGATGGTTGGAATGTATTATCTGAGAAAGAGCCCAAGACTCTTTCTGTTCAGTTTTCCCTATTTCTGCATCACTCTGAAGTCTTAAGAATCTTAATGCTTATATTTTAAGTCCAAGAGTGTTTTTTACAGACATTTACACTTGCTTTTGCCTGAAGATGTAAACAGCATGGTCATGAAGTCCTCTGTGCTGGCAGAGAGCCCAGCCCAGCAAATATTGATCCGAAGGGAAGCCTTAGCATGCTGCTGCACAGCAATACAGGAATATCAGCTTCTCTCATGTCCCTTCCATGGTGGGAGAAATGCATGTGGAATATTCCTTCTTGCTGTCTTTGCAACAGATGGAAAGTGCACAAACAGAAAAGCATGAATTTTAGATCTGTATGGGGGGTGGGGAATAATAACTTGGAGGACAAGCCACAGTCATTGTCACTCCAGGAGTTTACTGTTATTAATTGTCAGCTTCTGTCCCTTATTTTTCCCTAATAAAGACTCCAGAAGGCTTTTCCACTTAGTGAACAACCTGTTCTACACAACAGGGAGTAAGGAAGATGAATTCATCTCTATCTCAAATTTGGATGAGGAAAGAGTGGAACATTTGGTCTGTAGTGAGGGGACACAAGCAGTCTCTTCAAAAATGATCTTCCACAAACTCCAGTTAAGTGGAGTGCTGGGTTTTGTGAAGTTATCCCAAGACTGGAAGTGTGTGTGTGCTTTTTTATTTTTTTATTTTAAAGCTGTGAGATTCATGCCCAAAAGCACAGAGTCTTAGAAGCAACATTTAAAAGGTTTGAAGCACTGTTTGAGACATGATCTTTGTTCAAGCTTCTCTTGTTCTTGCTACTTAGGCTGTATATTTTGACCCTGCTTGAGCACAGAGGTGGGACCAGATGACTCACTGTGGTCCCTGCCAAATTTACCTATTCTGTGATATTTGTATATGCTGGTGACATTACTTCCATTTATTCATAATTTTTTGATGGGTAACCTTAAGAAAATATGCTGCAAAAAGTCCTATGCCTCATTTATCTTAGTCTTTAAACAGAAATTTCCTTCTCCACTACTTTTTCTGTCTGTCCATTCACATCCTTTGTGATGCCTACTTGGCTTGTGCACCTTTCAAGGAAGATGTGGTCCTGGGGCAAATTCAGGTGCTCCAATAATCCATTCAATATTGCTGGTCCTTTAGCATGGCTTAGTCTTTCTGTGGCCTGTAGTTCTGTGTCTTCATGAACAGAGGGGTTTTTTTCCCTTCAAAAGCACCAGCTGTGTTTCTTGGTATATCAAATTAACAATAATTTACTTAGGGAAAACATCGTGAGTTACAAAGCGGGATTGTGTCAAATTGCACTGGCCTTCTTCCATCTGGGATTTCACCAGCCTTTTGCTTGAGATCCTTGTTGGATCAAAGCTTCCCTTTGAAGTGAGAAGGACTGGAAAATGGCAAGAGGGAGGAGGGCTCCATACAGCTCTCAGTATCCTGAACTAAAAGCACTTTGGTGGTGTCACTCTGATATCCTGAACCTGAAAACCACAGGAGTCCTGTCAACTTCAAGGGCAGCATCAAATTCCAGATCTCTGGAAGGCCAGGTACTGTCCCAGGGTTTAGGGTAGGCATCCTTAGATGTTAAATTTGCCTATAGGGTGATGAGTGTCCTTCCACTGATCTGTTTTGCACGATGATTAGAACTGATTCTAGCAGTGCTTAGAAAACAGCTATTGGCTGCTCTTTAGATCCTATTCATGTTCTAAATACCATGGATAAGTATCAGCCATTAACAGGAACAACATACTGTGTTTTCTCTGAGCCTTTAAAAGTACGTTGGTGCTCCACCTGCACCCCCATTTCCTCCCCATTTATGAGTCCCTCAACATTTGGACACTGAACTTTTGTGAGTCCTGCTATAATTCATGTATTCTTCTTCCTTAAAGGCTATGGATTCCTACATTTCCAATACAGTGGAGTCCTTAAGGAAATTGGAAAACATTGCTAAAAGTAGAGGTAGAAACACACAGGTGTCTAATTCTAGTCCAGCCAATAGTATTGCTGTAAACAAAATTTATCCAGTAACTATCAGAATATCCTTATCATAAGCTTTAGAGATCTCCTGAATTACCTGTTTAATAAACAAACAAACCAAACACTGTGGTCCCTTCTAACCTGACCTAGTCTGTGAGCTGGTTTTATTTCTAATTCAGCAAAAAGCTCAGGATTTTGGGAGGAGGGTGGGTGAGTTAAGGTGAGTTGGGCTCGCCTGCCTGCCCCCTGTGGCACCTGCAAGCCTTGAGCCAGCTGACATTGTTTCAGTGCAGAATGCTGAGACAGAATCAGAGGATGAGCAAACCCTGGCCTACAGCCTTTGCATGTGTCTTGGTTTGAAAGACAGGTGTCTGCCAAGAAAGGCAGAAACCTCTTTTTAAAATGGAGAATGTAAACCCCCTCCCTTCAAATTATTATAATTTTGAAATTAAGGGACTCTCAGGCAAAGATATGGGAATAGGAATACTAGTTCTTTACTAGGAAAATTAAAATAGAAATACAGTATTACAGAGGACAAACCCAAAACACTGACAGAGTCAGAATACAACCTGACACCCTGACAGCCAGGGTGTTGGTAGCAATCCCATTAAATGGTGGCTGCAGTGCTCCTGCAGTGATAGATGTGGCTCTGTTGAAGCAGTGCTCCTGTAGAAGGTGCAGTTTTCCTCCAAAAGTCCAGTGATGATGTGGAACGATCTGGTTTTCCTCTGGAATGCAGTGGAAAAAGGCTGCTCTGATGTTCCAAATCTCAGTTTTTATCTAGGTAGGAAATTCTTGGCTCTTCCCCCTGGCTGGAGCATCTCCCAATGGGATGATGTAATTTTATCAGTCATGCAGTGGGACCCCATGGCCAATTAACAGGAGACATCTCCTTGGAGGATGGCTGGGTTGTGGGAAAGATAAAGATCACTGATCCACCTGGTTTTATCAGATGGCCCATTAGCAGAGAATATATCCCACAGAAATAAGGATCACTGCCCCAGCTGGTTTCAACAGATGGTGATAAAATACATACTTTTGGTCACATCCTGTATTGCAACCTAAGACAGCATGTAATCCACCTGGCCAACAGCACTGACATCATTTCCTGGAGAAGGAACTGAAGAACTTCAATGTAGAAACCTCAGAGCTCAAGATAGGTTTATTGGATTGGGTCGCCTGCCCCTTGATGGGGGTTAAGATCAAGCTCTTTGATGTATTTAATACCTTTTACACACACAGCAGAAATTGTGTTTGGAGGGAGTCAGTTTTTGATATGTGAAATTGGCTTTTTCAGTGTTCAGTTCCATTTTAGCTCCTACACCGACCCTGTCCTCTTTCCCACATGCTCTGGCAAGATGAAGGAGCTCAGTCAGGAGCTCACAGCCTGGCAGTGAGTGTTTTATTGTCTCCAGAGAAAGTGGGCTGAGGGAATGCTGGGGAAGGACTGGGAGATGCCATGAAGTACAATGGGAATGCTCAAGGAATGTGCAAGCACTGCAGAGCTACATGCGTGGTGGTGGGGCAGGAATTTCTGTGAGTTCCAACAAAAAATGCTGCAGTAACACAGAATGGGAGTGTTGGAAGAGACAGTGAAATGAGGAAAGTAAGTTTTCCTGCAGATTGCAGACAGTGGAGGTGGGTTCTAAGGTCTTTTGGGACAGAAACCTTTATTTTTAAAATTAACTGAGCATGGTTTGTTCTAAAACAATCAAGATTCGTGCTACAGATTCCAGCAGAAGGAAGAATTGCAAAGCAAATGAGTTTAGCTGGGAAGAAGACAAGTAGGATGAGAAGGTGTAACAAATATATAGAAGGGCTGCATGACAAATGTCTGCATCATCTATCTTTTTGCTTTGAATTCTGTCATTTCTGTGTTTTCTCCTGAATACCAGCATTAGGAAAAAGAGAGTTATGGTATAAATTCTTGGGGTGGGTGGGTAATATGGTATTGAAAAGCTCCACAGGGAAATTTTGCCTTTATTGTTTGCATTACCATATTACCAAAAGGCCTCTGGGAATCAAAATAATATGTTTTTAGGCCCTATGTAGCAGAAGTTTCTCCACTATAAGCAATAACTCTATAAAGAAAAAGTGCAGTGGTAGGGAAGATAAGAACTGGAAGCAATACTAGGAAAATCTGTTATCCATATTAATATTGCATAGAAATCTTGGTAGGAGACTAAATTGGATTTTGGAGTATTTACTTCTGAAATAAAAAATGCTGTGCTGAATCTGTGGAGATAGCTTTAGAGAATTTAGCTTTCTGAGCTCTCATTTTTCTTTCATGCAAGAAATATGCTACCAGTACAGTTCCTGGGCTCTGTAGGCTAGGGAATGCCTATGGTATCCTAGAGAAACTTCCTCACGTCACTGGAAGAAATTGGAATTGTGGGATATGCTGGTAAACAGATTAAAAAAAACAGGCTGAGAAAAAGTTAGTGACTTACCATAGAGCTACTGGCATCTATATAGGTCAGGTTCCAATAGGCTACCTGGGCCATTGGTAAAGGCTCCTGAAGAGGATGGATTGCAGGTATTATAATCTTAGTTTCAGCACAGCTGTTATCTCTGTGGATAGCCTGCCTTCGTAATAAATGAGATTTGTATTTAAGCAGCCAAAATGACATACAGTTCCATCATGATATTCAACCTTCTCCCTCCCCAGGCTTCAGGGGATGCTGGATTTCTGAAGGACAGAGCAGGAGAGGCTCCTGCAGGGTATGTGTAGCTCCAGAAGTTGTGGTGGCCTGGCTCATGCCATGCACTTCATACTTGCAGGGAGCACGGGGTGTGCAGCTCCTAGAATGTGCTTTTTCACTTATAAGCAGCTTTTTTTTTTTTTTCCCTCCAAAAAAATCCATTTCAGCCATGTCTGAAATGAGTCTGAGAGATCTTGGTCACAGCAAAGCATAGACATTGTTCCACCACAACTGAACCTGCCTGTTGCTGGATTTGGGTTAAAATTCTAGTAATCCAGAAACTATATTTATCCATTTTGTAGATTATATGGCTGTGCATTTGTCCCTGGGAAGAGGAAGAATTGTTTTTCCTGATTATTTAGTTGAACACCCACAATTCTTTGACTCCTTTCTTTAGAAACAGGGCAGGACAGTTCCCGTAAATTTAAGCAGCTGTCATGTAAAAATCATGAGGAAGTACAGGCAAGGCTTCGTGGCCTGCACTGAGTGGAATTTGATCACTGTTTATTGTATTGACATATTGGAAGAGGTTTTGTTGTCTAATGTGGTTGCTGATTGATGCTGGCATTAGTGTATGATTGCCTCTGAATGTTTCCTGTCTCCACAAGATCTCAGAAGAGAAAATTATGGCAACAAATTTTAGAGGAGGTAAAGGGCTGGCTTCATGAAAAAACGTACAAAATAAGGCTAGGGTGGAGTTAGATAGTGATGAGAAAACTATATGGACACCAGTTTTCAGGAACTCCTGTACCTGTTTCTCTGGCCAAAAATGCACAATATAAAAGGGAATTGAGAGCTCTATCAAAGCCTCTCTGTTTAAACCCTTTCTGGGCTTTGCTTCCTTATCTGCTTCCCTTGTGAAATCAAGGCTTTTACTTTATTAGGAATTATGCCTTGATAAAGCCGTTATCTGTGGAGAGATTTTTTTTTTTTCCTCTTTCTTGACTAAAAGGTGCTCAAATCAGGAATCTCTCAACAGAAATCCGGAATAGAAAGTCTTCTGCTAAACCATTCCTGCTGTAATGTGTTCATAGGAGAAACTTGTCACCTTTCCCACTGTTGCTCAGGGGACACGATTTGCCTTGGAATAAGGACTCTGAAAAATTTAGAATGTGATATTATCTTTATTATCATTTTCTGTTCTGTTTGTATTTTTTTTTTAATGCTACATTAGTGTGTCTGTACTTATATCTATGAATATATACAGACTCTGTTATAGCAAACAACACCTGCTGCCTAGGGTTGACCCAAAATAACATTTATTTTCTCTTTGAATATGGTCTTTACAACTTGAAACATTTTGTATTTGAACACCTAAATGTGTTGAGAATTGCTTCAGCAATTGTCACGTGAGAGCATTTGTAAAATAAAATTTTTGAGGGGAAATTTGTGTTGCAAAAAAGTCAGCTTGAGGTTAGAAAACAAAGAGGCATTCCACCCTCCTTAACCTGTCCAAAATGCTTTGTATTTAGTTTGTGTCAGTTCCTGTCCCCAGTAGTTGGCACCTTGTCCTTAGAGCATTCCCATACATGGGACAGACTGTGAAATTGTACAGAAAGACAGCAAAAGGCTTTGAAATACTTTAAAAGACCTTTTTAAGAAGCTTTAATAAAAATATAGGATGGACAGTAGTGACTGGGTACAGGCTTGTTCAGCCAAATACATTCATCATTGAGGGGTTACATTTGAGTGACCCTTCTTTATATCCTTTTATGTCCTATTTTATCTTCTCTCTTGTTTTGCCCTAACCCACTAAACATTCCTTAAGTTCAGTCCCTCAGGCCCACCTCAAATATCCTCAGCTGTGCTGCTCCTCTTGTTTCTTCCTTTTTATCATTTACAAATTCCTCTCCAAAGCTGTGCCTGATAATCCTTGGTGATCCCATCAATGAGTGGTGAAAGACTTTTCTTCTTTCCCAGTGCCCCTCTCTCTCTCTGTGCACCTGGCTTGTCCCTATGCATGTTCTTGTTTACAAATTCCTCCTTCATTTAATATTCCCTTGGAAGTGAAAGGGTTCTTGAGTGGATAATGAAGCAGAGCCCCTCACCTTTCATATGCCCTTAGAGTGGTGGCTTCTGTCTTGTTCTGAAGGTTCAGCTCTGCATGTAGCCCTTGAGTGTTCCAAGAGCTGAACAGGGAGGCAGAACATATGTTTCTACGACTTCCCCTTCATCATAACTGATTAAATGTGTGTTTAATATGGCACTCACAGCCCTGCACAGTATGGGCAGTACTTCAGTGTGTTGTTTGCTTGGCTGTCTCTAAACCTGTTGTCATCCCTGAAACAGAATTAATTTCTGAAGCAATGCTCTGGGCAATGATTCTGGTGCTGCTGCCCTGAAAAACAACAGCCAAAGTCTAATTGTTGCCAGAACAAACTTTCAAAAGAGAGTTCAACAGCACCAGAAACTCGCCTGTTTTATACAGTTACAATCTTTTTATTTCACCTGAATAGAGAGAATCAGGTCCTTGTTTCCTTCCCTATTTACACAGTATTGTTTTCAGCAGGAAATGGCTGGAGATGCCCCAGCATGATCCTGTTGAGAACAGTGATGCAAAGATATTTTCTCATCAGCACAAACAGAGCCTTAGGCTGGCTCTGAATGTGAGAGCACTCCTGAGATTGTCTTTCTCTTCCACACAGATACTAAACCTGAGTTAGAACCACCAGAGCAGGTTCAGAGATTAAAATCTGCCCTTTGCCACCATGTGCCTGTTAGAGGCAGAAGGCAGCGTGTTTTCCCTGTGGAAAGGGAGGCAGAAATGTGTTGCCAAGCTGTAACAGTAGAAGAGCTGTAATGAGCCTAAAAGAAGTTGGGAGAGTATTAACTTACACAAGTGACCAGAATCTGTAACTGATACAGAACAAAACAGCATTTGTGTCCTCTCCTTGCTTCAGGGCCAGCAAATCTCTTCACTCTCATAGCAACAGCCACAGTGAATAGACCTGCAGGAGCTTTCATCACCTCTACCAATATGTGACCCTTGTCCTGCTGCTCTTGTTAGCAAGGACTCTATTTTCCATCACCTCTCTTCAGGCAGGTTGGACTGCCCTTCATTCTTTTGATGAATCACACCCTTGGATGACAGGTCAATGAGAGGGGAAAAAAATGAGGATCTAAATATCATCCTGCGAGCAGGATAAACACATACAAGAGTCAGGAAACTGAATTTGACTTTACAAATGTCTCTATTTGGCAGGAAGGGGGAGGATTTGACATCCAGCTTTCAAAGCCATGTTGCAGAAGGGGGGTCAGAAGGGGTCAATCTTTTTTCCCTTCCAGGGAAGGCTTCTGCAGGCTGGGAAAGAAACCAAGATATTCTGTGCCTGACTCTCTGTGCTTGTCCTGCATCAGAACTTCTCTACCTTGCAGGAGCCAGGCTGGGAGTGTAATTTGTTGTAAATAGTCTCTCCATTTTTCCTGCAGCCTCCCTTCAGGCACTGAAAGGCCACAGTTAGGTTCTTTAGTCTTGCCCATTCCCTTTCAGGGTTAGATCAGAGCTCTTTACCTTGGACTAAAAGCATCAGCAAGAATCAGGGTTTGTCTTAGTCAAATCCACTGCTCCTGTATAATCTCTGTGTCTAATAATCATTCCTGTTCTTATCTCAGATTGTGGGGACAGGACTTTACTGCTGCTGTTCTTGGTCTCTAGGTAGGCAACTCTTGTGCAGAGTAAAGAAAAGATGTATTTCTGAAAGTCCAGTGGCTCTGTTGCCCTTTGAGTCTTTAAAGGCATCAATTACATCACTAGGATTGGTCTTCAAAAGCTTTTCAAGCACCCAAGAGCATAAAATCCAGGTCAAGACAAACTGGTTTAAATTTCAAACTGTCCAAGTGCTGTATGAAGACTCCAAAGTATCTCAGATTGCTTAAAGATTGCTTGGAGCTAATTGGTTGGAAGTTAGGTGCCTTTGAGAATCTGAAAGTACCTTGACCTTATTTAAGACCCTGTATTCTGAACTGGCACTTGCATGTAAAGCCATTTTGATCTTCAGTAGATGGAATTCAAACAGAAAACAACAAAGCAAGCTGCCACATATCTTAGTAAAAGTAAGGATGCCTTTAAAGACAATTTATTTCTTGTTCATTTTCCTGTAACTGATAAAAAAAATTGTTGTTTTACCAGTTGAGCTACTATATTTTTTCTTGGTGTATCCCTGTCCAATCAGAAGTTTCTTGAAGAAGCAACAGCTCCCTGGGAAAAATGTTTCATTTTCAGGAGGAGTGGGACAAAAAATTGCTCTGCTTTTGAAACCTTTCCCTTTTGTTAGTGAAGATTGTATTTATATGCCAATTTTTTCTTAAATTATTAGATGCTTATATGTAGGGGTTTTACATGAACATATCTATGTCTTGCAGCACATTTGGGGGTAGTAAATGAAAAAATTAGTTTTATTCCAAGGTAGAGAATCAAATCTGCATTGTCTGACTTTTATTAGCATATTTTCAGTGAGAACTCTTTATGCCTTTGTCTCACTGTGTAGAGCAGCCTTTGTGTAATTTTTGTCTTGCTTTAGAGAATCAGAGCTTGCTGGTGCTTCCTTTGTACCCTGAGAGCTCTGGAAATCTTTTCCTCCCTTCTAGCTCAAGGTTGCTCCAAGTGCATTGTTGATTTTATTCTGTTCTGTTCGAAGAAATCAAAGGCAAAACTTTGCAAAGATTTCTTGGTGACTTTCATCAAAAATTTGTGCTCTGAGTGGGTAGACTCAAGTTTTTTCCTTTATAAATTGGACCAAATCACATCTGTCTGAGGTTATTCCACAAAGCTCAACCAGAGCGTTGCTCGTATGGAATATTGACTCCAACAAGTGGAATGCTCTTATGGAGCTCTGGAAGGTGATCATGCCCAAACCTGAGGGGTTGAAACTTAATTTGAAATTGCTGAATAGGATTTGTGTGATGCCATCCCTTCCTGGGGACGAGGAGGAGACAAAGCAGCTGTACTTGCACAATAGTTCTGCAAGGAGGATAATCTTTCTGGTTGATACATTCCAAGACTACTGGTTTGGCTTGACTTCCAGAGTACCAGTAAAGAAGGCTGTCTCTTCTGATTTCCACCCTTATTTTGAGCAATTTTTCCTTATCAAAATTAGATACAATCAGGTACAGTCCCTGGGGTGGAGAAGGGAAACAGATTTTCGAGGCATCATCATCTACTGTGCTTTGTCATGCCAGGAGGGAAGTAGGAAGAAGGAGTGATAAGAAATTTATGTCTTGTATTTTATTACTCATCCAAAGTCTTCAATTACTACTGCTATGCTAATGAAGTCTTTTTGGATTGTCTGACAGATCTTTTGATAAACTCCTTAACAAGACAATAAAACTGGGACGATGTCAATTGGGTAATTAGCTGATAATCAATATCCAGCAGCTGTGACGAGATGGCAGGCAGATATCAGGCCCTGCTCGAGGCTCTGGGTATTTTGTTGGTTCAAGTTTCAGGGAAGATGCTGCCAAAATAATCATAATTGCATTGTGTGACAAGAGTTGGGATAAAGAAATAGCAGCCTAATAGTGACATTAATTTAAACTGAATGTGTAGAAATCCTTTCTCCTACATAAATTGTTATGAAGTGGTTGATCCTGGCAATTTGAGTTTTTTCTTGACATGGGCATTAGACAGGGAAGATATGAAATGCCCTGAGTAGAACCTTAAATTCCTAAGCCTGCAAAGAGCCAGGGATATCAGCCCATGTTACATTAACCATTTAATTAAAACTTCATGGATGCAAAGCTGATTGGACCACTCCTTTACAGTCTCAGAGGCAACTGGAACAGCATTTATGAAATTTATGTGTAGGCATCAACAGCAAAGACTTAGACATAATTCTGAGCAAGATATCTCAATTCCCATGATATCCAGAAACAAGGAGCAAGAGTTGTCTGGTGTAGGGAGCTGTCCACATTCTGATGGAGCTGTGGGTCACTCTGTTTCTGTTCATTACCTCTGGAAGTCAGGACAGCCACATCAAATGCCTGAAGTTAAAAGAGATGAACCTCACTGTGATTAATCACACCAGAGATACCAATGAGAATAAGAACTTGCTTGGAGGGAGTCTGTGTGGCAGATCCAATGGCACAATGATGTTTTGCTTAATAATACAAAACTGGAACTTTGCTGTGTAAAATTCAGCTTATTCCAAATATAACTTGAAGAAAGAAAAAGGGAAAGCACAATTTGGCCATAGAATGGACATTTGAGATCATCTCATTCCAGCCCCCCTGCCATGGGCAGGGACACCTTCCACTATCCCAGCTTGCTCAGAGCCCCATCCAGCCTGGCCTTGGGCACTGCCAGGGATGGAGCAGCCACAGCTTCTCTGGCCAACCTGTGCCAGGGCCTCCCCACCCTCACAGGGAACAATTTCTTCCCAATATCCAATCTCAACCTGCTCTCTGTCAGTGGGAAGCCATTCCCTTTCATTCTGTCACTCCAGGCCTGTGTAAAAAGTCCCTCTCCATCCTTGTTGTAGGCCATCTGTTACCTTTCACTGCCAATCTATGAAGATCCCAATATGATTTCTCTATATGATTTTCCATTGTGCTCCATTGCCCTGGGTTGGTGAGAAACACACAGTATTATGAACAGGATATTTCCTGTGAAAATTAAGACTGAGCCCTATTCCTGATTTAACCACCTAAAACTGAGGTGGGTTTTTTTTGTTTGGTTTTGTAGTGTTTGTTTGTTTGTTTGTTTTTTTGACAAAATTCCTGAATGTCACAGAATTTCCTCCCATCCTAGCTGGAATTTCAGGGAGTTTCTGGACTTCTGTGAGGTAAAGAAGCAAGTTGGAGGAGACAGGGTGGGCAGGCTGTGCTGGAAGCATTTCCCTCTCATGTAGCAGAGGGGGACATTAAAAATGTCTCCTTCAAGTTTCTGCCTTGCTAAAACCTCTCTTTGAGGGCTGTGCTGTGCTGCAAAGCACCTCAGCAGCTCCTTTCCTACACTTTGTGTCAAGCCTGGCCTGTACTGGCCAACTCAAACCAGAAAAGGATGACCACTGCTTTCACAGCACCTCCCAAAGGCTGAGAGACCCTGGCTTGAGATTCAGCTCCAAAATAGGAAATAAGGGTTGGGGAAAATAAAGAAAAAAACTAAAATAATATAGCAACCCATCAGAAGCAGTTGCCACAGCTTCTTGCATATTAAAGCAGGTTGGTGTTCCAGGATTGTACTGCTGGGAGAGTTTGACAGGTTTACACTGAAAGACACCACTTAGAAGTGTTAACTTCTTTTAGCTTAGCCTTATGGAGCCTTTTCACTGCAGACTATAATGCTGGCTACAGCCTTCATCATTCATTCTTAAAATGTGAGGTTAATGTGTAGCTACATTGGATATTAAGGGAAACAGATGGAGCAAGGAACACAGTGAATCACAGGGAATCTGTTCAAGAATTTTTCTCACTAAGAGGTTTTTTCCTTACTGAGCCTGCCTTAAGTATCAAAGCAAGCTCAAATCATTATCTAAATGCCAGTTCCACTGCTCCCTGGTTGGGATTTGAAGCTTCCAGCTAAATGTTGCCTTTGTCTGTTTGGGTTGGGACCCACCAAAGAGAAGCAGCAAATTCTTTCTCATTTACTTTAAGCTGGATCTTTGTTCCTAGTCTCTCCTGAAAGTCCCAGCCTTTGATTTCCCTGATGACCTGCAGTATTGTGCTTTGTAAACCTCACATGCAGGCCTGCTGATGTCAGCCATAAGAAGGCACTCCCAATTCCTAACAGAAGCCATACCTCATATCTAAATTTACTGTAATTCCAGACTACCCATCAGCCTTCTGGCCAACTGCCCCAGGGCAGGGGATGGCTCTGTGGTTACATAAACACGGTTGTTGGAAGCACCAAGGGAGGTCAAACTGGCACGATTCCCACAGTCAGAAAGCCCAGACAGGATTTCCATTGCTCTTCAATCAGATAGGATGGAGGAAGAATGTCTCTGATGATCTCAGCTGGGAGCTGATAACCTTCCAGAGCTGGATAAATAATAAATGGCTGCAGTGATGGGTGTCTCTGAAATGTGCTAATAGTTTTGGTAGAATGTGCTGGATGGCATGGGTACATGTCTGTGCCCTCCAGGTGATCTAGAGTTGTCACCAGTGTGTAAGAACAGAAAATGAGGGCCTGTTGGGAATCCAGTTCTTATTCCCTGGAGGACATGACTACAGGAAGCATCACCACCTCCTGATATTTTCAAACTGGATGGCTTTCAGAAAGTAGAAGCTTTAGCTCAATATCTCTCATTGTGTTTAATGAAGAAGCGAATGGATGAAATTGGAGTCTGTAGAACACAAGGGGATGGCACCAAGAGATCAAATGGCTCCTTTGTGCTTACATCTTTCAGAAAATATTTTGCCTGTTTTTTCTGTTAAGAGTTTGGAGCAAAATATTTCGAATCAGCTTCCGAACTGGGGAAAAATAGAAAAGTGATTTTTTTTTTCCTGTCGTTGCCCATTCTGAGAAAAACATTTTGGCTTGATTTGTTGTCAGCTGGTTTTCAAGAGGTTTTGTTGGTTGGTTGGTTGGTTGTTTTTTTCCCCCATGGCTCATATTGCAGTAATCTGTACCATTGGAACCAGATGATCAGAGCTTAGTATCTGCCCTTACTGAACTAATCTTCTTGGCTTTGATGTGTGGCAAAGCGGCAGCTCTGAAAGATTTTGATGTCTTCTGCCCTCACCCTTTGGGTGGGACGTGGTGAGGAGCTGTGGTGTTCTGTGTGGAGTGAGAGCAGAATATTCCCTGCTGTTCCCTCTGCAGGAGGGAAGGACTCTGCACCACCCCTTCAGCTGGAACACCCTGCTCCTCTTGGCTTGCCTCCACACAGGCTGGGGATGGGGGAGAGGGAATACGTCAGTCTTCCCATCCATCTTCAATTCCACCTACTTTGTCTTTGGAGCGCGAGGTACACTCGAACAATTTTAGGCCAGGAGATGAAAATCAAAGGCCTTTTTTCTTCCTCTGTAGCAAGGAAAGAAAACCCAGCTTCTATTAAGAGGGGACAGAAATCTGTGTTGGTGTCAAGGCTCCCATTTAGCTGAGACAGGTAGTTTGTTCTTCCAAAAGGCTCCATCTAGGCTGACACTTGGTGTCTCCTGAGGCAGGAAAAGGCAGAGTTAACACATTGGCAAAGTCAGAGCTGGAATCCTGTTCCTGTTCTGTATAAGGCCATAGGTTTGCAGTGTCAGGGGTCAGGAACAGACTGGGGGAGGGGCAGGCAACCTCTTTCCCATCTTTGCAAGGGGCTGGAATCCTGTCTGTTTTCTGTGCTGAGGTGGTAGCTCAGGGGAAAACTGCAGCTCCTGGGCTGGGCAGACAATCCCCTGTGATCCTGCAGCAGGCTGTGTGTCTGTCTCTGCTTCTGTGGGGTCTTGGTTCTTGCAGTCATAGAATCATAGAATCCACTGAGCTGGAAGGGACCCACAAGGATCATTGAGTCCAGCAGGAGCACAGACACCCCAACAGCCCCACCCTGTGCATCACTGGGAGTGTTGTCCACACACTCCTGGAGCTCTGGCAGCCTTGGGGCTGTGACCATTCCCTGGGGAGCCTGGTCAGTGCCCCACACCCTCTGGGAGAAGAACCTTTCCCTGATATCCACCCTGACCCT
This sequence comes from Toxostoma redivivum, assembly GCA_013397375.1. Classification (NCBI taxonomy): domain Eukaryota; kingdom Metazoa; phylum Chordata; class Aves; order Passeriformes; family Mimidae; genus Toxostoma; species Toxostoma redivivum. The sequence goes on from VXBI01004479.1 coordinate 234,011, forward strand.
GCCCTGACACAGCTCCAGCCGTTCCCTGTGTCTTGTCCCTGGTCACAGAGCAGAGATCAGAGCTGCCCCTTCTCCTCTCCTCGTGATGAAGCTGCAGAACTGCTGTGAGCTCTGACCTCAGTCTGCTCTTCTCCAGCTGAACTGACCAAGTGTCTCCAGCTCCTCGTGTGTCTTCCCCTCCAGGCCCTTCACTGTAGCCCTCAGCATCTTCCATAGCCTGACTGGATCCCTCAGAAGGAGCTGGCACTTACACAGGCCTGCTGCTTTATGTGGCACTCTTTGAGATCAGAAGTGTGCCAAGTAAACAGCAAAAAAAGAAAAAAAAATGCCTTGTCCTCTTCCTGTTCTTGCTTCTTGTAGAATAAGCGGTGGTGTCATCCAGTGAGGCAATCCATCTTCCCTTTTCTGTGTGGTGGGTTTTGGTGATGGTGTTTCTGGATCACTTGACACATCTCTGCCACCTTTGAGACCTTTCCTCAGGATTCAGGTCACTCCCCAGCAACACCTCTGGGTGCTGGCAGGAAGCAGTGCAATACCAGACCTGTTGGTGACCTGGACAGGTGACTAAAACCTTTCTAGACCAGAGGTGGCAGGACCCCTGCTCCTGATTTACCCTGCTGGGATTTCTGTGGCTTGAGTGGAGGCTCCCTCACCTGTGAAGTGCTGGGAGAGCCACGGTGAGCATTTGTCCCCTTCCCTGGCAGGTGGGTGTTGTGTGGCTGTGGCTTTGGTCCCCTGTGTCACCGTAGTAACAGCAAGGCAGCGTTCCCTGGCAACTGTCAGGGTTGCTAAGAGAAAAGTCAGCAGCTTTGGTAGATGTGACATCTTTGACATCCTCCACTCACATTGCATTGGGATGGGGTTGATGGAGAGAAGATGACCTGGTGGCCAAGTCTCATCTCCTTTGACCCAGCTGAATGCTGGTTTTCAGCAATTATTACAGTGCCTATAAAGCAATGGAACAGCCTGTCCAGGAGATGGGGAACATGGATCACGTTATTGGCCATCCTTGCCCCATTCAATAACTACAAGTGACATTTCCTGCCCTCTGCTAGGAGATGGAATGAGTTCTGGGAATAAAAGTCATTGTCTAGGTACTGAGTGTTATCACTGGTCTTTGATGCTCTGGCTCCCCACTCCATTTCAGAGGTGGCTTCACTGAGAAAGAAACTTTCCTCAAACTGTCTGCTCTGCCAGTGCTTCATTCTTAAGAGTTTGCTTCCCAAACCCACCTGTCCATGGGGTGAAAGCTGTGCTTGGAGTGGGGCGTGTGTGAGTGTGGGTGGGGGAAGGAGCAGCAGGTTCCCTGAGGTATTACTCCAGCTTAGTTGGGTGGAATTCAGTGCAGTTGTACCAAGGCAAAGCTAAAAGCAATACAGTGATGAATTGATAAATCCTATTTGCTCGCATCTGCCCACTCAGAGCCAGAGCTGGGGACATCACTCGCTGCTGCTGCGTGCCAGAGCATGTGCAGAGGGAGTTGTTGTGCTCTGCAGTGCTGGGGAGACAGATGGTGGAGCCCACCCATTCTCCACAGAGAGGAGGATTTCTGCAGTGCCATGGTGCTGGCAGACAATGCAATAGCAATGTTCTTACATTTCACAGAACTGACTGGTCTCAGAAGTGATATTTTACCAGTGTTCTCTTCTGGAACCTTTTTATTTTGTTCCACAGCTGCCTGCACAGCTTTTGGCACAGCACTGATGGAGAATGGGTACTGCTCTGGCTGGACCAGCTCTGCCATTTAGGGGTGAGAGTTGGGCTGTAGGGAAGAAATAATCTCAGCTGCTGGGGTGCTTTTAGGAGAGGAGAACCAGTGAAGTGATGTTCTTATCCCTTCTAAAATTCCAGCAAACCCTCTGTCTTAGCACGGTATGGCAGGGCTTCTGTTGGTTGGGAGTTGGGGCAGATCAGATTAATGGAGATGTCTTCTCTTCCCGAAATGGAAAAAAAACTGATTTAGTTGTACAAGTGGGACTTGTGACAAGAGAACGAAGCCCAGTGTGATTTTGCAGAGGCCATCAGAAATCCTGGGGACATTCAGAAATGTTCAGTTTGCCACCAATTTCCTGCAGTTTATAGCACATTTGCATTAACCTTGGTGACAGCGCCAACCTGGCAAATGAAAAGGACATGCATCACCAAGAGGAGAATTAAATTTGCAAGGAATGCCTTGTATTTAATTTTCTGTTACTGCCATTTTTATCTGTCCCAGCTAATTCTTGTGTCCCTAGAAAGCCTGCCCTAGTGTTCCACTTCCTGCAGAAGGAATGGTGTCTGTTCTCACAGCAGGGATGACTTCCTCCAGCTCTTCTGTCAAAGGCTGTCATGGACCCCCTGAGTCTCCTTCTCAGAGCAAGGAACCTGACCTGACTGGTGCCTGTAAGAGCAGCATTGCTCAAGTGGAAGCAGTTCCCAGTTTAGCAGATTCCAGCACAGATTCTTCTGTGTTGGAATAAGGGGGAAAAGTAATCTCTTCTCTTGCTGCTGTCACTTAAGAGATTTTCATCCCTCTCTCTTATGGAAGCCTGAAAGCATCATAGGCACAAGAGGTGTGGGTTATAGGTGAAATGGCTTCAGCTAGACAGACGTGTCTTTCAGCCTGGTTTGAATTAGAAGAGATGTGGGATTAAAGAATCTATCCTCTTTTGGCTTTAAAAAAAAGAAAAAAAAAAAAAAAAGTACAGGCTTGGCGTAACTACCAGTGCAATGGTGACACTGTCGGTGCATTCAGATGTGATTGGTGTTTTCTTCTCCTCCCTTCATTTTTGGTTGTATAAAACATCACTGCAGCTCACTGTGTGCTCGTTATTTTATAGCGAGTGGCTCTGCTCAGAAGTTTCTACCTGAAATATCCTAGAAGGTGAAGTTGTTTCTTAAAAACTAAGAAGAGTCATCTCTAAAGAACTGGTCCAGCAGTCTGAGCAACCTAAAGCTGTTCAGAGCTGCAGAGGCTTAATGTTCCTGAGTGGTGGGGAAAAAAAATGATTGGACACCAGACCTGAGTCCTTGGCTTCTGGAGCTGGGCCAAGTCCACTTCCTATAATTAAACCGCAGTCGTCAGGGGCATGACGACAGCAGGACACGGCCAGGTGATCCAGTAACATCTCCTGTCCTCCTCCAGAGATGAGAAGGAAGAGGGGGCAGAGCGAGTGGGGAATTTCAAATAGGGGCTGTGACAGGTTGTGCTCTGCCCCAAGAGAGCCTGGGCTCCTCTCCCCTCTCTGTGCCGGACTCTGTGCGGTGCCGGTGCTGCGGTGCCTGTCCCTGTCCCTGTCCCTGTCCCTGCTCCTGCCGGCAGGAATGCGCAGTCCCGCGGAGCTGCGCTCCCGCTCCGCACAGCGCACTGCAGCCAAGGCTCCGTGACTTTGCAGATGATGCTGCGCGTGGACTGACCCGAGCTGAGCTGAGCTGAGCCGAGCCGAGCCACGCCACGATCAGTGCCAGCCCTGGAGAGCTCTGCCTGCAGCACCGAGGCACTGGAGCTCCTCCTCAAAAAGGATTTCCTTTACAAAAGGCTCGGGATTGATGCAGCTGGCAGTGTGAGGATGCATTTGTGTTGCAAAGGCAGGGGGAATGTTCTTTTCTTCTCTGTGGAGACAGAGGAGCTCGGGAACCATGAGGAAAATGTTCCCAAGAGTTGGGTGGGTGGAGCAGCAGCTCCATCTCTGTGTCCCCAAACAGGTCTAAGCCAGGGAAACCTGAGCACAGCAAAGCCCGTTTTTTGGCAGTATCCAGCAGCATCTCCTCTCTGGGGAAGTCCAGGTCTAGTTCTGTGCAGACGAAATGTCAGGGCTTCATCTGTCTGTGTCCCTCTCTCCCTCCCTCCCACCAGCTGAGAAGCCAGCAAGTACCTTTGTAATGAAGGATTAACTGTGCAATCAGATCTGTGCTGCTTGTGCCATCCCCACATCCAAGCACAGTCGTACCCTGAATGAGGAAAACATGCTCACGGAATAAATCCAGGTCAGGTTTCAGGCTGCTGGCTTAGCTGTGGCCCTGACTTCTTGAAGCTAGAGTTTTGACTTGCTTAGCAACAGTTAAGCTGTGCTACAAGTCCAGAAAGCAGGTTTTGCTCCTGACCTGCCATTTGAAGGACACAGCTCCTGAGCTGGCTGGCACCCTTTGTTTCTCAGTTATGATCCACAGAGAATCATCATGGAATCCTAGAATGGCCTGTGTTGGAAGAGATCTTAAATATCATCTCATTCCACCCCTGCCATGGGCAGAGACACCTTCCACTATCCCAGGTTGCTCAGAGCCCCATCCAGCCTGGCCTGGAGCACTGCCAGGGATGGGGCAGCCACAGCTTCTCTGGGAAACCTGTGCCAGGGCCTCAGCACCCTCACAGGGAACAATTTTTTCCTGATACCCAATCTAAACCTGCTGCCAGTTTGAAGCCACATGCAGCCTCCAGCAAAAGCCCTCTGTCATTTCACCCCCTTGGCAAGGCTGGGGCTGTGGTAGTGGTGAGGGGTGGAAGAAGAACTAGGGAGGCAGGGCAGCAGAAGCCTGTTTTGAATCCCTGTTCTTGGATGCCAGTCCTAGGCTAAACTTAAGGAAAGGGACATAGTGGGAACAGGAATGGAAATGAACTCTGGGCCTTTTCTGTTTAAAACACATCTCCCTAGCACTAATCCTGTAAGGACTTGGAATTCCTTCATCCAAAAAACCAGCATTTCCAAGCCAGGCAGTGCTGAATATGTCCTTGCATTGCTTGCCACAGGCATGGAGAAAAGAGCCTGAGAAAAACAGTAGCTCCTGCTTCCAGCTCTGCAAGGCAGCAGACTTTTCAGATGTCAGGCAGATCTGAAACATCAAAGGGGCTTCTCCTGAACTAGCTGACCTTTTATTACCCATATCCTTCCACTCATACACAGCAGATTATCTTTGCCTTGTTTTTGCTGCTGTGTCCCTGACCTGTGGAAACTCCCATACTTTGAATGTGCTCCATGATGGCAGGGAGGTGGCATTTGCAGCGACTGTTGTGCTTCAGGTGGCTCCTCTGTGAATTTTCTTTTGGATATGTGTGACTGAAAGTGCCTCCAAGCGTGTGTCACCACCCCCACACCTCCATCTGATCCTGAGCTATAGGTGAGCACCAGCTCAGCAGACACTGAGAGGGTGTTCAGCCCCAGGGGAACCATGGATTGCTGTGAGCACAAGCTGGCTGTGCTTACACACAGGATAAGATGCACCCCTAGACCACCAAGGACAATAATTTCCAGTGGTTTCTCTCTCCTTTCAGCAGTCTTGCCGAAATCCAGGGAAGTGCTGGTGGAAACAGGTGCGGAAATGGGGTTTTGGGGGGAAGATGTTGCTGGTAGCTTCTGGATGTAACCATGATCATGGGATGAGGCAATGAAGGAAAGCCAGCACAAAGGAGAGAGACCCTGTGCCTCCAAGCACTGTGGTGCTGTGTCTCAGATGTCAGCCACTGACCCCATCATGTGGTTCCTGTGGAGATGCACGATGCTGCCACACACAGATTGCCTCTAGCTCTGCTCTCTGGGCTGTCTGCAGCTTTCTCCTTCCTGGGGCTGCTGCTCTGGTCCTGGACTTTCTCCAAGCAATGCCTCCCACCGGCTTCGTGCTGTTCTCAGTGGTTCCTCTCTCATGTTAGAATCTGCTGGAATAACTTGTACTGCACAAGCAATTCTTGAAATGTGCATCGAGTTTATCCTTAAGGCAGAGGACAGGCACTAGTAGGGACCATGAGAACCACCAGATTAACACCAGTCCTGTAGGGAACAAAGGGCACAAACTGTGCAATGTGTTGCTTAGGCCATTAGGGAAACCCTGGTTTCTAGGGAAAGGGGAGAGTGAAAAACGTGGCTGTGTGAGCCTTGGCATGCTGGACCAAACAGTGAGGGTCAGCTCCAGTCTTCCAGAGCCAGGACCCTGGAGAATGCTGCATTCACTAGCTATCATGTCATGGTGTGGAAACCAGTGGCTTGAGGCTGTGCCTGCAAAATTGCATGTCTGGTTTACTCCCACTGTCCTTTTGCAGCCCTCCACATCTACACAACTTGCAGCCTTCCAGCACCTGGAGGGAGCCCACAGGAAAGATAAAGAGACTCTTGAAAAGGGCCTGGAATGACAGGACAAGGGGGAATGGCTTCACACTGACAGAGAGGAGGGTTAGATTGGATATTAAGAGTGAATTTTCCCAGCTAGAAGTTAGTTTTTTAATGCTGGACTAAAGCCTTGAATAATGAGGTGAAACAGTTCTACAGCATCTTTGTTCCAGGAAGGATGGTCAGGTGCTCTACAGACAGCAAATCCATGATGGTTTTTATACATATATATGATTATTCTTATATTAGAAACACAAATAACAATGGATTATAATTACCTCACTTTTGCCATCTCGAAAAGAATCTGGGAGCTGCTGGATGAGACATAGAAGTATCAGGCAAAGCTGTACTTGTAGGCATGAACTGCATGAAAATTAGCCTGTTAACTTGGCCTAGTCCATTAAATATTATTGAAATAAAATTGGAACAATCCAGTTGGGTCATGCAGTGAGATGTGTGATTTATGAGGGTGAAACCAACTCAACATCATCTTAATGACATACTATTAAATACACATTACTAAATTTGATGTGTCCAGGAGCACACTGCCTGAGGGCTAGCATTCCCAGTTAATTCAGTGGTTTCCACTCTTTTTCAAACATACTTCATAGCTATAGATAAAGAGCAGAAGCACTGTTCTGGAAGGTTTCTCTGCTGACTACAGATAAAGTTAAAATTGAACAGTCATAGCTAATATAATGTAATCTCACAGAATCTTGGAATATCCTGAGTTAGAGGAGACCCACAAGGATCATCAAGTCCAACTCCTGGCCTTGCACAGGACCAGTCACAAGCATAGAAATGTTTAGACTTTCCCTCCTGGAGCAAGGAGGGGAAGGAAATGGTGTAAGATTTCCTGTCCTTCATCTACCTAAGTTTCTGTGCGATGACCTTTCCAATGCTAATTAAGTTGAGTCAGAGCCTGAGCTGTGACAGGAATAATTCTTGAATGCAGAAATAAAAAAGCAATAAACTTACAGACACAGTTCTGAAAGCTTAAATTGCTCTTCCTGATGCAGAGAAATATCTGTCCCCTAAGGTAAATGCCACCAAACAATGCTGGATTCCTGTCGAGGTGGCAGCTGATGGCCGTTCTGGAGTGTGACTACTGATGGTTCAGCAGCTGCCAGCTTGGCCAGTTTGTAGCATTCAGGCAGCAGTTCGAGTTGGCCTCTCTCAGCAGAGCTCATTCCAGGGGCTGAGGTGTGGAAAATCCCTTGTCCATTACATACCTCCAGCTCTTCCATGTCCCCTTGAAAAGAGGAAGGTGTCCTGCACCTCCATTTCTGCATAGGAGGAGACAGCTCTTGCCTGTGTCCATAAGGTTTTGCCCCAAAGATCACAAAACTCATGGGATGCTTTGGGCTGGAAGTGACCTTAAAGATAATTTTGTCCCAGCCTCTCTGCCATGAGCAGGGACACCACCAATTAGAAGTTCTCCCATGCTCTTTTCATGAAAATCACATAAGGACAGGAGTTTATTATTGTGGCTTGCAGTTTTCATGCTTCTCATGAACAACAGCCAGCAAGAGGAATGAGCAAGTGGTTTATTGGTATGGGAATTTGGAAAATCTGTGGTGTGCACAGCACTCTGCATCCAAGTCAGATGACATCTGGTGATGCCTTAGATGACACCTGGAGTTACAGGGGAATTTGTGAGGATCACCACAGCATCCTAGAAAGCGTCCTTGGACCTACACAGAGGACCTGCTCCATTACAAAGCCAACTGCAGTTTCTAGGAATGATATAATCATGTGAAGGGAAACCAGGCTTAAATTACCAGGTCAGCAGCCATCATTTGGAGGAGGCAGCTGAGGTGTAAGCAGATAGCAGTAGTAGGGTGAAGCAGAGTTCACCTGGGTTACAGGGCTCTGTGCATGGCATTACCTGGGTTTGATGCAGAGCAGTTGGAGGGATGGGCAGCCAGCAGTCACCTGCAGAAGAGGATGGTCAGAAGGTTCTGTGTCTGAAGCAGGACAGGAGGTGACCAGTCTCTAGGGACAAACTGTCAAGAGTTGCTGAGTTGGGTCCTGGAGAGATGCACAGCAAAGAGGATCCCTGCTTGCTACAGCAGAACTGGTGTGTGAATTCTGCTCTGTCACAGAAACCACAGCAGGGTCCCAAAGTGCTCCATTTGGAGCAAGGGGTGCCTTGGTAGGGATGGGATTAGTGAGATGCTGCAGGGAGATCTGGAGATCATGGAAATACCGTCAGCATCAGCAGATCTCCATCCCCTTCCTGCTCATCCTTGACAAACACATCACTCTATCCATATTCTCTCCTCATTCCCTGCCCCTAATGGTACAGGGAGAGTCAAAGACCTCTTATTTTATTTTATATACCCCCCTACTCTATGACTCCTGAGGGGGAGGCAGTTTGTCTCTCACTAGAACTCTGGAAACATGGGGAAATGAATTTAAATGCAATGTTTTGGGGTCATGTTCTCTGATGGTGCAAATCAGCACAGCCTCAATTAACTCAATTAGCAGTGCTGACCCTGGAGTCATAAATATTGGTGAGTCTCTGCTCTGAGCACTGTAGCAGTATGCAGAAGATTTTAAAAGAGAAATTTTCCACCCCCCTGGTTTTTCATAGAATTCCAAAAAATGCTAAAAAAAAGTTGTCAGTCTTTGGGTCAAAGTTCTGGAACCAAATATCAGCTGTACTGACTGCCAGTCTGCATCTTAGAGCAACCCTCATTGGATGTGCTCCACTGTCTCATTCAAAGGACTTTTTTCACATTAAAAATCCCCTTGAGTTTGATTAAAAAATGACAAATAAGCTGCTCCAAGTCCTTATGGGAATCCTGAAGGATAGATCAGTGTGGGGGCATGCAAGGACTTTCGTTTCTTCTTAGAGGAAATCCCGCCACCTCCTATGCGTGGAGAATTGCAACAGACGGGTTTATATCCACAAAAGAAATGTTTCCTGTGCTTTTGAGATGGCAACAACAGACAGGATTCCCTCTCAGCATACACACATCCTCTATAAATGCATGGGAGTCCCAGAAGGTCTTGGTGTCCAGTATTTTGGGGCGTTTATTATTTTGGGGGAGGGACAGACTTAATTTTAGTTTGTAAGTGCAGCAGGTCTCTTCCCAGACACTGATAGTCAGAAATCCATGAGGACTGGATGTCATTTACTCACAAGAAATTGAGGGCCAGCACAGTCAGGGTCAGATACTGAAGTAATAACAGCTTTCACAGTAACAACCAGTCTTTAATTTCCAGATCCTCATGCCCAGCTTCAGCTAAATCCTATTTATTATAGAAAAAATTCTTAGTCAACTTAGCCGAGTGGCAGAAATCCCAGATTGGTAAAAGGGTTGAAAGGAAAGAAAAGAGACATTTTTATGCCATCTTCCCCTCAAATATGTGCATAGGAAAAAAAGAAAGGAAAGATAAGAAATTACTGGTCTTCATTCAGCTTTTACTTGAAAGTTTCCTTACCTGAATTTAATAGTTGATCACAATAACTACTATCAGCATGAATGATGGCATAACAGCAGCTGTAGCTTAAATATTCAAGTCTGGTTTTCAGTGAAACGTTTCTGGGGACATTTATCCTTCCTTTTCCCAGTTCTCTGTCTCTGCAGTAGCAGAAAATGCAGCATATTCCCCTGCCCTATGTGATTCTTAGACTGGACATTGGGAGGCATTTCTTTACCAAGAGAGTGGTGAGACACTGGACCAGGCTTCCTGAAGGGGTGGTCAGTGCCCCAGGTCTGTCATTGTTGGAGAGGAATTTGGAAAATGTTCTTAACCTTTGGTCAGCCCTGACGTGCACTGGCTGTTGGACTGGATGGTTATTGTGGGTCCCTTCCAACTGAAATATTTTTGTTCTATTCTATTCTATTCTATTCTATTCTATTCTTCCAGTCATTGTCTTTGTGTGAATAGGGGAGAAAGAGGGAATGAGGGTCCCAAAGGACATGGCTGTTCCCTGAGGCTGTGGGTAGCAGATTTCAAGTGAGGCTGATGCCAGAGCAGTCCCCACATGCCAAGATGTTAAGGAAGTGCAGATCAGGAGTGAAAGGCATTGACAGCACTGCAGAGGCTGCTGACCCAGCACCTGCCTGCCAAATGCATAAGCTGCTCATGAGTTCTAAATCTGGTGTTTAGTTTTGAAAGCCAGAAGGAACTTGCCTTTTCTCCCCCTTTCCCCTTCTCCTGCATCCAAGCCTTTTACCTCAGTGATTTTGCTCAGTGGGCTGGGAGCAGGATGGTCAATCTCTGCTTCCCACCCTGCTCCTGGATGGGAACAGGAGGGTGCCACTGTGGTGGGACTGCCATCACTTCCCTGTGCAGGTTTCCACTTCCAGAAAAGACAGAAGCTGTGTTTGCATGCAGGGTATCTCAGTTTTATGTGATCAGTAGCTGTACCCTGTCTGAGGGTGTGTGCTGAACAGAACACTGGTCATTGCAGAACTTCCATCAGCTTAAGGAGAGTTGTCCCTTAGTTATATACATAAGCTAAGAAATTGAAATGAAGGGGGGAAATGAAGCTTGGCATTTTTTCTAGTGTCCATGTTTTATGGACTCCAGCAAGTTACAGGGAGGGAATTCTGCCCCTCTCTGCTGAGACCCCCCTGCAGGGCTGCACCCAGCTCTGGGCCAGCACAGGAAGGACAGGGAGCTGCTGGAGCCAGGACACAGCAGGGACACCAAGGGATCAGAGGGATGGAGCAGTTCTGCTGGGAGGAAAGGCTCAGGGAATTGGGATTGTTCAGCCTGGAGAGGAGAAGGCTTTGGAGTGAGCTCATTGTGGCCTTCCAGTGCCTGAAGGGAGTCACAGGGATGATGGAGAGAGACTCTTGACAAGGGCCTGGAGTGACAGGACAAGGGGTAATGGCTTCACACTGACAGAGAGCAGGGTTAGATTGGATATTGGGAAGGAATTGTTCCCTGTGAGGGTGGTGAGGCCCTGGCACAGGTTTCTCAGAGAAGCTGTGGCTGCCCCTGGCAGTGTCCAAGGCCAGGCTGGATGGGGCTCTGAGCAACCTGGGACAGTGGAAGGTGTCCCTGCCCATGGCAGGGGGTGGAACTGGATGAGCTTTAAGGTCCCTTTCCAACTCACACCTCAGCCCTGGGTGTCCCTGTGTGCAGGGAGGGCTCCGAGCAGGGCCCAGCAATGGCACCAGAGCCACGGGCAGGGACTGAGCCCAGGGGGTTCCACCTGCACAGGAGGCACAACTTCTTCCCTGGGCACTGAACAGGGACCAGAGAGGGTGTGGAGTCTCCTCACTGGGGATATTCCAGACCCCTCTGGACACAATCCTGTGCCCTGTGCTCTGGGATGGCTCTGCTGGAGCAGGGAGGTGGCACCAGTGACCCACCATGGTCCCTTCCAGCCTGACCCATCCTGGGATTCTGAGTGCGGGTGTTTTCCTCATCTGTATTAAAATCCTAATTTAGAAGCCACTCATAAAGTCAGTGTTAAATTCTTGGTATGTGGAGACAGAGGACCAAGGAGAAGTCTCCAGAGCACAAATGTTTAAGCTTGCAGTGGAGGAGGAACACCTCCCCTCCCAAAGAAGGTGTAACAGGAGCAGAGAAGGTGATACTGAGTATATTTCTGTGGTGATTTGAGCTTGTCTAAAGGATATTGGTGTGAATATCCATCTTGCATGAGAAGAAAAGGGCTTTCCAGAAGGGTTAAAGCAAGCTTCTCATTGGAGAGTTGGTGCTGAAAATGAAATTTGGGTAGTGGATTGCTATCACCTCCCTTTTTTCTGATGGTTCTCCATGTTTTTTGAGGGAGGAGAACAATTTGCAATGGAGTCACACTGAGGTGTTCTGCCTCCATTGCTAGATTGATCCATTGCTAGATTTTTGCTTTTCATGAATTACAGGAGTTGAGTGACTGCTTCAAGTGCAACAGTATGGTCCTGGTGTCCTGTGAAACACATGGGCCAGGAGAAAACCTGACCTGAGGCTCAGCTGGACTCCCCTGGTGCCAGAGCATCCACACCTGCCCAGGCCAGCTGAGGCAGCCTGTCTCCTGTGTGCAAAGCTAAGCTGTTTGCCTGAAGGGCAGCCTCAGCCAGGCTGAAGGACTTGCTTTAGGATGAGATGGATGCTTCTGTACTTCCCATGTAGTTTTTTGAAATGTTTAGACCAGCTTACTGATGTAGCCTTGAGAAAGGGAGGAAGAAAGCCTTCCCTGATGACTCCAGGGATGTGTGTATCCTTTAACAACCCCAGGAAGGGAATGCAGGCTGCCCATGGTGTGAGTTTCCTGGAGGGAGAGGCTGATCGGCTTCCCAGGGTCAGTGAGTCCTCTGGCACTTCTGCTTTGTTAGGACAAGGTGCCAGGGACACCAAGGCTCAGATGGTCTCTGCTCCAGAGAGTTACAGCCCCAATTCTACAGCTGGGGAGAGGCAGCATAATTCTGCTTTACTGCCTTCTCCTGTTTGAAGCCTCAGCCCGGAGGATTTGTTTATCAGCTCTTCCACATGCCACATTTCAGCAGGAAAATTCAGCGTGTTACAATGCTAGCGAGATGACGTTTAATTTTAGCAGACACCTCCTTTCTGTGTGTGGGAGGATGGGTTTTGCTGGGCACAATAAGGCTGTTATCGAACATTCCCATGCTGGTGTGAATTAGAAGCAGCACAGTTTGAAAAATCAGCAAAGCTGTTCCCAGTTTAAAGCAATCTGCTTTCAAAGTCTTCACCAGGGGCCTTTTGCCTTTGCTGTCCCAAGAGACAAAGGGAGGACTGAGGGTCATATTTTCTCTGGAGCCAAATCAGTTTATATCTGCTGAGCCCCTGATTTGGAATGCTTATTCCACCAAGTGTGTCAGATTTGCTGCCCTGTTCTGCAGTCAATGCCTAAAGACTCGTGCAGTGCCTGAAGCAATGCATAAAAACAGGGCTGGATATGCCAGTGACCAAGCTAAAAAACAAGGATCAGTTTCTGGGGAAAGAAGGACTTTTTGGATTACCTCTATGGGGAGGGAGAGGAAGGCGAAGGAAGGGAAGAACAGCACATGAAGGAGCTGTTTGAGAGCGGGTGCAGAGGAGGATGAGTCACCTTCAGCTTTGGCTTGGGCGGCAAGGGAAGCATTTCCACCTCCAAAATGCCTCCTCCCTTTGCTTTTTCACTGCCTTGCTGTGCTCAGGCTCAGCAGTGACCTCAGTTCTGGGCTCAGAGAAGGACAGTGGCAGTGCCCAGCGTGGGAAGGTCAGGGCAGGAAAGCACAGCACCTCCTGTGTGGATGTCACATCCTTGGCTGGGGCTCTGGTAGGTCTGACTCCCTCATGTTTTATGGAGCCACTCAGCACTCACAGCACTGGGGGAGGCAGCACCAAAGCATCTGCAGTTCTTTACACTCGACTTTGCTTGTCCCACACAGAGGAATCACCTCACAGAGCCCTCAGCTGAGAGTTCACAGCTGCATATTTCCAGCACTGCCATCGATACCCAGCACTGGGGACAGAAAAAGGGACATTTCCCCTTATTTGAACGATGACACTCAGGCATAAAATCTCAGTTAATTGTCTGGGCTCTTCTGGGTTCTTTATTCTGTCAGTACAAAACCAAGGCACTGCTAACTGGTGATTCATGGTAGAACTGACAGGCACAGTGACTCACCTCCCAATAACACAGGTTTGTCTCCAGGGTCTGTGGGTTTGCTGAAGACATCTAACTTTCAGGTGGGTAAACTTAGGTGAGATGAATCTTATCTCAGGAAGCAATTTCTGCTGCCATCTCCTGCCTTCCTCTGCAAACATCTCCAGTGAGAGGTGTGCAGTGATTTGTGAAGAAACGTGCTCTTCAGGATGAAGCAGCAGCTCTGGAATGAGCATTGTGAAATGTCAGTGGCTCTGCCCATGGATCTGTGGCCAGCTTGTAAGATAGTAACTATTAGACTTGGACTGGACTGGACCCCAGTCCTGGGCTGGACTTGGACCAGTCTGAGTGCTCAGTTTGCTTTTACCCCCAGAAATTCACTTACAGACAGATCTCAGGGGTTACTCTGAAATCCACAGCAAAGTTTTCTCTATACCTGCAGAAAATTTGCCTATCGGAGAAAAGCAGAGAGATCAGGTGGCCAAATCAACATGAAAGATAACCGAACCAAAACAATCTCCCCAACATGACATAAACAGCACTATTGTTTTGGAAATACCCATCTCTTATGACTACTTTAGAATAAAAAATATTTCTCTAATAGCATTAAGCCTTCATGCATACGTGAGGTACTTCTTCCACACTACCAACACCACTGAAGATGTCAGATGTGCTGTATTGTCAAAACAAATGCATAAACATGCTAGATGTGAATATTTATTCCTAAATTTGTATTTATTCTTACCTTGAAACCAGCTGGCTGAGTGTGTGTTCAGTAAATCCCAATCTAAGCAATGTTATACAAGAGATCACTCCACAGATTTTAAAGAGAGCTGGGGAAAGCTCTTGTTTATAAATATTAAATGATTTGCTTATTGTTTTCTCTTATTAAACTGCTGAAAAGTTGCCTATTTGAACTTGTTCTGCCATTGGCAGAAAGTTGTCTTCAGAAGCTGAAATTAAATATGTAGAAACTTCTTACAATCATGTGCACATTTGTACTCGTGGTACTCCTGTGCCACTGACATAATGTGGATTTTTCCAAATGTGCAGCACATTACAGGCCTCTAGTGGTAGAAATTTTAAAAAAATCTAGCTTAGGATCCATCCTAACTGTAACAGTTTTTGATGGTACTCAATTCCAGTCTTAATAAATTGCATAATGCTTTCTGTTTATAGATTTGGCCTTGTAGTTTGCTCACCTGAGGGGAAATGGAAATTCAGCAGAGGTCAGAGATGTCAGTGACAATTCTCTGTTAATCTGAAAAAAAAAAAAAAAAAAAAAAAAAAAAAAATTAAAACGGGTTAAAAAAAAAAAAAAAAAAAAACAACAGCAAAGAGTTGCAATGTATTTCTAGCAGGGTGTGTTACTGCCACAATCTGCTTTGCAGAAGGAAAGGTNAAAAAGAGAGAAAAGCACACGATGCATAGTCCTAGCATAGCCCTAATCTTGTTCAATTAATTAATTAATAAATTGCAGTAGCCAAAAGAGGTAGAATGCTGTGAGTCTGGCAGGTTACAGCCATGCCACACCACACTGAGGCTCCAGTCTTACACCCCTTTTTCTGCCAGGTCTTTGTGGGCACAGGACTCTGCCAGTCCATCTCAAAGCCTGGTCACTATCACCTCCCTCACAAATTCAGGTGAGAGTTGTCCAGGAGCATTCTCCTTTCAGCTCTTGCAAAAGGAGCATATCCTCCTGCCAGGGCTGATCTCACAGCATTTAACATTTGATTTACTCAGCACAAATTTATTTATTTTGCACAAAGTACAGGCAGTGACTAAGCAATTCCCACAGGGTTGTTTGGTGATTTGGTTTTGGTTTTCTGGGGTTTTTTATTTTGTTTTGGGTTTTTTTTTTTAAATTATAATTTTTCACTAAGATTACTAATAATACTCTCAAACTCTTAATTTTTGAGATAAATATGATGCAAACTTATACTTCTCAAAAAATCTCAGCATTTTACCAGATTTTTAAGGGAACACCCCCTCCTTAGGTGTTTTCTATTGGAAAACAATGGTTTTTTGGGGGTTTGGTCACTATATTTTGGGGGTTTGGTTACTATATTTTGGTGGAGGAGCAGGCAAATTTGAAAGGCTTCAAAAGAGGTCAAATGAAATGCTGTATATCTGGGGACTAAAGAGCTCTGGAGGAAAGCTTAAGGTCATCAAAATCTCTGTGTGAGCAAAGACCATGGAAGAAGTGATGTCAGAAGAGAGCAAAATTCAAATCAGAACATCATATTTGGAAGTGAATGCATTTCTTCAAGATGTGTCATCTTGGGCTTAAGTGTCTTTAGGCCCTCTCTTGGATCTAGTGGAAGGTGTCCCTGCTCATGGCAGGGGTGTTGGAACTGGATGATCTTTAAGCTCCCTTCCAACCCAAGCCATTCTGTGATTTACACTTGCCAGTCCTGTCCAGGGGATGTGTGAGTTGGACCATTTTGGTACAAATAGTGCCAACATCTCTCAAAAGTTCCCTCCCATGATCCACAGTGAAAAAAAAATCATCCATCCAGCACAACAGTCCAATTGCAGAGCATCCTGAGTGAGAGCTCACAGCAGTTCTGCAGCTTCATCACAAGGGGGGAAGGAGGGACAGCTCTGATCTCTGCTCTGTGTGACAGGGACAGGACCCAGGGAACGGCTGGAGCTGTGTCAGGGCAGGGTCAGGGTGGATATCAGGGAAAGGTTCTCCCCTCAGAGGGTGTGGGGCACTGACCAGGCTCCCCAGGGAATGGTCACAGCCCCAAGGCTGCCAGAGCTCCAGGAGTGTTTGGACAACGCTCCCAGGGATGCACAGGGTGGGGTTGTTGGGGTGTCTGTGCAGGGCCAGGAGCTGGACCCAATGATACTAGAATCCAAGAGAGTCTATGATTCTCTTGCTAAATCAACTTTTTAAACAGATTTCTTGCAGTTGTTAAGTGTTCCCAAGTATAGAAGAGACTGTGATGCCCGAGACCTGGCTAAAGACTAATGACTACATGGCAAAAAACCCCAAAATCAGGTAATAAAATAAGTGGCATAAATCCCTAGTTCACAGCTGAGCCCTGGCATCTATGATTGATTTCCAGGTAGCTCAGAGAGAATGAATATTTGCCTGGGATCTACAGGATGTCTCTGATAATCCATTTAACTGAGGTATAAGGGCCCTAATAGAAGTGATTTCCTGATAGTGCTGAGGAGGGAGTTATTCTATTAACTGAGGACCACAGCTGGTCTGTGCTCTTTATGAGAATTTCCTCTTTATGAGCCATTCATGGGGTGGAAACCTTGCTGCACCCCTCCCACAGTGCTGAGGGAGTGTCATCAGCTCCCCAGGATCCCACTGTGAGATCTCAGATGTGACACAAGACCCTTCTCTCATCACCTCTTACTGGTGGCAGCTGTTTTTTGGCTGAGACGTTCCTGGGGAAGGGGCTGGGCAGGTGAGGCCATGAAATCCTGAAGTGAATACTTCTGTAAGCAGATGGGAGGGATCTGTTGCTGAATTGTGTGGAGGGCAATCCTGGCACTGCACAAACCAGCCTGGTTTGTGCCTGTGCTGGCACTCAGCAGTCCTAAATGCATGCCTTTGGAGATGCTTTTTGGAGATGCTTTTGCTCCCAATCTCCCTTTAAATCTCCCTTACCTACTTAGCACAGAGATGGAACTATCAGCCCGGGGCTCAGCAAATTATCCCAATTTCAGTGCACAATTTCTGCAGTCTTAAGGAAGACCATGAGCAATGTAGACTTTTTTTTGCTAAAGGACACTTTTTTTTTTCCTATCTACTTTCTTTATATCATTAGTTTGGGCCTTGCTAGCTACAGAGTCATTATATCATATTTTAATTGTCTAAATCTCCTCCTGACAGAAAGTCATTAAAAGGCTTCCTTTATCTGCTCTAAGACAGATGAAGACCAGTTGTACACCCTCCATGTTTTAACAAACAGATGAGACAGGGGTATGTGACCTGCACACTCAGAATCAGGGTTTCTTTCCAAGGTCAGTGCCTGCTCTGTACTCCATCCCATGGCAGAGATCAGTGTTTTCCTCTCAGAGGGGTGGTTTGTTGCCTTCCAGCTAGGAGAATATAATTGTGTTTTTCCCACACTGGTGTGTAGAAGGTTGTCTCAAAGCACTGCAGGGCAACAAGGACTAACCCACAAACCAAAGCAGTGTGTGCAATCCCAAATGGGTCCGTTCCAAACTTCTCACAGTAGTCAAGCTAAGAAGGAAGGATGAAGTCTATTGAAGTACATTGAGCTAGCCCACATCATCCCTGAGGATTTGGCCTGTAGCCTGGAATTATGACAAGACCTGTCCCTGTAGGTCAGGTTAACTTTCCCTAGGATGTAATGCAGTCACAGGGAAATGGAAAACAGGAGAAGGAATTCCTGCATGTTACTCTGGCTCATTCATTGCCACCTTTACCAGGACTGTACTTGCCAGCAGCAGCAATGATATTAACAGTTCTTGCCATGAACAGATGGCCTTTCTGTAAGGATCCCTAAGAATAAAACAGTAATTAAACCTCATAACGCCTCGGGGAGTTGCAAAGGAGTCATGCCATTTTTATGATGCAGCTCTGCAGCTGTTTGACTGTGTATGGCCCTTCTATTATTGACTGATTCACCACAGGCCCAAGGAATCTGAACTGGAGGAGTCCCAACCACATTCTTTTTCTGCAATAAATGGAGGGAGAATGGCAGTTTTTCTCCAGTGAATCACCCATGCTGTTTTCAGAGAATCTCAACATGGTTTGGGTTGCAAGGGATCATCCAACTCCCTGCCTTAGGCAGAGACACCTTTCACTAGACCAGGTTGCTGAGAGCCCCTGAGCAAAACCTGGCCTTGAGGACTTGAACAGAGTGTCCACCACTTTGAGAGCAATACATAAAATCCAGACAAAGTCCTGCCCAGTAGAGATGTTGCCATTTTTTGATGTGTGGAGGAGTTTGTTGCCTCAATAAAGACTTTGTCACTGTCTTTTGTCATGAGTTACTTTAACTCAAGGTGAAATCTTCTATTTCATACATAGATAGAGATTCAGGATGGACCATGAAAAAACTGAATCTTTTTTGCTATTGTAAATATAAGGCAATTTCAGGAAGGTGTCTGCTGTTCTCCACATAGTAATTGCTTTAGAGGACAGAGATCAGAACACTCTGTGCTGCCTATTGGCTCCAAAATCCACCATTGGAAGTTGGAAAGTCGAACTGCTCATTTTCTGGCTCCTATAAATATCTGCTCTATTTGGCTTCCAGATCACTGGGAGCAGATGTACCAGATCACTAGAGAAGGAAAGAGGATTTTGCATCCTCAGTTTTTATTGCTGCCATAAATACTTTGGAAGTCACTGCACAGGGAATCAGACTCTGCAGAGCCTGCAATCTGCATGTCAGACACGATCCACTGCTTTGCAGGCACGGGCAGGAGAATGGCAGCAGCAGGCAAAATGGGAATAAAAGGTGAAGTGGAAAGAGCTGGGGATACATCACGGGCTGGTTGACCACCAGATGTCAGCAATTTGCAGGAATAATCAGGGTGAAAGGTTTGATGATGGAAAGGAGCCATACTAATTTCTGTGGGGAGGTTTCTCCAGGTGTAGGGCAGGAACAGAAAGGGATGAAAGCACGGTACCATCAAAGAGGGATCCAGGTAAGTTTAACTTGGTGGAGACATCTTTGCAGAGGGAGGATGATATGGGTATCTGCTAGGCAAACAAAAACAAAATCATGCACACACACAAAAAAAAGGAAGAGTTGACTTAGACTTCCAGAATATCCCCATGAAGCTGACAGATATTGGTGTGGTAATTCAGAGCATCTGATTTTAAGAACAGAATGCACATTATTTTCTTTCAACAGCAGCATTTCAATTACAAGAGCATCCTCTTTCCTAGAGTGTGAACCCCAGACATTTGCAGGTGGTCTGCACAATGTTTGTGCACCATTTAATGTCTCTCTTCAGCTTCTGAAGTAGCATCTGGTATGACTGGCAAGTTTCATCAGCTGAGTGCACATAGCAGAGGAATATCAGAAACTAGAGGAGAAAAAAAAAAAAAAAAAGGAAAAATAATCCCTTCTCCAATGGCAGTGGATGTTCAGTGGCAAGTTCTATTATGTGCTCTCCCTTCGATAGGAACAGCTGGTCAGAGTTAATTTCTCAGCTCAGTGCTGTTGGTGGGTTTGTGTGGGAGTGAAATGGAAGAGGAGAGTTCTCAGAAGCACTGAAACATTCAAGTATTACCGAGAGACAGGTATATGGAGATTCTGTATTCCCTTGATTTCTGATGGGAAACAAGAGACAGAGTCATCAGCACTGCACTCTCATTATGTGGGTACTGCACTAATTATAGCAGGAATTAAATCTATGTTCTACCCATGGCTCCAGCACATTGGAAATGCCATGAGGTCTGGGTTTGGAGACCCACAGGCTGCTTCTATTGGAGCCCTTGGACAATCAGGTTCGTTCTGTGCTCTTTGTAGAGCTCTAGGACTAGAACAATATTCCTGGCATCCCTTGGATGTCTAAATGAAGGCTCATCACCTTCTCTTTCTTTTGGCTTCTCACTCCTTTTATGCCAAGATCTTAGCATTAAAACCTTTTTGCTACCATGATTCCTAAGGTTTGGTTTTTGGTTTGTTTGTTTTTGGGGTTGCTTTGTAAGAGGTTGTTATTACCCAATTGATCAATACATAATTTTAAGCTTGTTTCAGGGAGGTTTTTGGATAATGCTTGGGATCAGCATTAAGTCCCTTCTTGCCAGTCATAGTGCAATTTTGAAGTAACACTGATTCAAGACATGCTTTAAAGACAGCAGATTTTGAGATGAAAGTCAAAGGCTTCTGAGTTGTCTAGGCATAGGAGTTACTTGGAAATTCATTTTTGGAGACAGGGCTGTTTCAGGCTCCTACTGCCAAGACTGATGCTAGGTCACAAAAGCACATCACAAGAGAAGGTTCTTATCTCAAAGAACTGATCAAGTAAGTAGGCAAGGCTGACAAAAGGTGGGTCTAGAAGCATAAAGGACTCAATTCAGATGCCTGTACATAGGTAGCTGCCCAGGGCCACTGGAGATGCCTTAAGATAGCTCTGATATCCACGTGGATCTCACAGATATGGCACAGAACTTGCAGGAATCCTTTGCCTGCCAGAACAGTGGGAGCTCAGGTGACATATTCTGGGGCACCCTGAATGTCAGCACATTCCTCTGTGTGGACAGCTGGATCAGCCCTTAGAACTCCCTTAAGCCTTGCAGAAGTTCATTAGGTGTAGACAACTAAATTTAGGGCTTTTGCTAGATGAGTCATACTTTAAATTACTGGCCCAAGGTCACAAAGACAGCAGCCCCACAGCCAGAAGTACCCTAGTTTGCACCCAGATGGGTGGAACGTGGCAGATTTGGCTCTCCACTCACTGGAGGTCACCTTCACCACACTCCTGTGGGACAGACAAGGTTTCCTTCTCCTTTACAGCTCTGGGAAGGAGAGGCTGCATGACTTTTCTGAGACCCCCATGGATTAATTAAACTGAAAAATCTATGCTGGTAAAATTAAAATACTGGGGTTTAAGACTGTAATTTACGTGAGAGTTGGTGCAATCTCCCAGTCCTATGCACAGAGACAGGCTGCTCAGTACCTCTGCCAAAAATCCCTTCCTGTAATCTCTTCCAAACCTTTCAAGGTCTGTGCAATTGGTTGCACGGTGCATAAGGGAGGCAATCAAGAAACAGAATCCTTGTGCCAGAAGCATCTTCAGCTGCTTCGCTGTGCCTCTTAAGGGCTTCTTTTTGCTCTAAATCGATGTGAGCTTGGATTTTTTCATGCACAAGAGCTTTGTGGACTAGACCCAGATGCACTGGAAAGTTTGGTGAGGTTTTCAGAGTGTTTAGTGATAGCTGATTGTCACCTGAAAACACCATAATTCCTAGAAACATATATAAATTGGTAATTGCATATTAGCAAAACTAGCTCAGCCATTCAACTATTATTCTTTGGGAAATTCCATTGCTGTAAAAACATCTATTATTGTGTTCCCTGTTGTTGAGAGAGTACTCATAAAACCAGCTGTCATTTATTTCTGTTGAGAGCAATTGAGAACTGAGGTGGTTGTTAAAAAGAGTGAATTAGGGGAGATGGCACGAACCTCCCTTGGCAATGTATTCACAAAGATACCACTTCAGGAGCTTGCTCAGGGGCACACTCTTGCCAAGGAGCAAGGTAGTGCTTCATCTGCTGGAAGTGTTGACAATACAATCCTTGAACTTCTCCTGGCTCATAAATATGTTATTCCATAAGCAGCTTGTTTACCAAGAGTGCAGATGCATATATGAGCTGAGTAAGAGATTTGTGGGTTTGTCACCTTCCTTACTGTTCTGTGGCATCCTCAGCTTTGATATTTACCTCTCATTGAAGTCAGTTCCATACGTAAGATACCAGTAATTTTTCTTATCTGCATATAAAACACTACATCTGAATATCTGCATGCACCAAACACTTGAGCAGTTTGATCCACTTGAATTGCACAGAAAGTGAATTTGATGCCATTCAGGAGTTCCAAGGGCCAAGTATGTGCAAGTTTGAGAAGATATCTGGCCGCATCAAATCTTTAAGAGTGGGCTGGTAGCTAAGGTTGTGGTGCCTTAAGAGGTTAGATATTATTTGACCCAACTTGAAATTCCTGCTATTATTTGGTGTTTTGTTGATTTGAGCAGGTTGTGATATCACTTGAAGGTGTGTTCTGCTGAAGAGGGGATCAAAGAATCGCAGAATGGTTTGGATTGGAAGGGACCCTAAAGATCATCTTGTTCTTCTCCCTGGGGAATAGAAGGCTTTGGGGTGAGCTCATTGTGGCCTTCCAGTGCCTGAAGGGAGCCCCCAGGAAAGATGGAGAGAGACTCTCGACAGGGGCCTGGAGTGACAGGACAAGGGGGAATGGCTTCACACTGACACAGAGCTGGGTTAGATTGGATATTGGGAAGGAATTGTTCCCCGTGAGGGTGGGGAGGCCCTGGCACAGGTTTCCCAGAGAAGCTGTGGCTGCCCCATCCCTGGCAGTGTTCCAGACCAGGCTGGATGGGGCTCTGAGCAACCTGGAATAGTGGAAGGTGTCCCTGCCCTGGAATGAGGTGATCTTTAAGGTCCCTTCCTACCCAAACCATTCTGTGATTCTGTAATCTGCCAGGTCTCTGCTGTGGGGTTCAGAGCAGCACAATGACATAGCCTGTGTGTCCAGATGTGGGTGGCCCCCTGCTCTTGTCTTTCTCAAGCATTAAAACAGGTCTCCTTTGGTAATTTGTGCTTTTAGTACAGTTCTGGTTGAAACCAGCAGCAGTCATAGGACCAAAGAGCAAAAGCTGCTCGGTCTAGAAGCCCTCAGGATTCTTTCACTGCTGGTGTTTGCTATTGATAATGATTTTGTGGCAACCACCTCTAAACTCTGCTGGAGATAGCCAGGTTCTTCATTAGTTAAAATATTTTTTAATCTCTGATGGAGTTTTCTGAGCTGTCACACACTCTGCATAACTGAGTTCCTTATTACTGTGCCTGTCATTCATATCCCTGTAATCCCCTTTTTTCTTGCCAAGTCACTGAATGAAAAACCCAATTCACTTTGGCATTCAGAGCTCCCGTAATACTATTTCAGTGAAGGAGCAATGTTGAGGGGTTATTTTTCTACTGAGTTCTTGCTGAAAGTGAAAGCCCTGAGGTTTCTGTGTGTGGTCCCTGCAGAGCTGCCCTCTCAGTTGTACTGAAATCCATCAAAGGACACCCATTCCTGGAATGTGAAAGTGCCACATTACTGATGACATCTCTCCATCTGCCAGCCATGCTAGTGAACATCTGCAACAGCACCACTGGGAATACTTCAGGAACAGGAAAGGTTTTAAAAAAAATAAAATATATTTCATGGCGTTAAAAAAAAACAGTTTATGTGAACAAAGTTTGCCCCGAATGAAATATGTGAAAATTCACTGCAGGTGATTTTTTTTTCACCAAGGTAAAAAAAAACTTGATGGAAGAGTTTTGTGTCTATAATTCTGAATCTTAAACATCAATATAAATAGCTCAACAAATATTACTTAAATTACCAGATAGATATAATAAAATATAGTCCCATCCACACGTGAGAGATAGAAAGGACTGGTCTGATATATCACTTCCATTGATTCACACAGATAAATCATTGAACATTTTTTAGGAGTGGGGCACCAAAAATATAGAAATCAAACCTGCTGGTTCATGAGTAATTAGAAAAAAAAATGAAAGGTCTTTATAGGAAGCTCTGCAAAAAACAAACAAAAAAAACCCCATAAAACAAAAACAAACAAACAAAAAAACCCACCAAAAAACAACAAAAAACCCACAAAAAAAAACAAACAAAAGAAGTATGTAAAGTTCACTATAATTGTCTCCCTGACCCTGGGTCACCAAAAAACCCAATATGATACCTAAGGTCGATCAAACCCTCTTCTAAACTGGATTGCCCTTCTAACCCCCTTGCCTCCCAAATTCAAAGCCTTCATCCTAAATCACCTTTCCCAAAAATATTTGTTTAAATTCTTTCATGGTTTCCATAAATCACAGACAGGCAGTAGCTGTCCAGCAGCATCAGCATGTGATGTGTTTCAGTGAAAAACTCCCAGCACATGATATGCCTAATTCCTAAAGCTGCTTTGAACAGCTAATCTTTGGTGCTTTGCCCTTCAGAAAGGTTTGTCATGGGTCTGGTGACAGACACAATGCAATGGCATGAGAAATGGTGCAACTCTTTATTTTACTTGGGAGTTTGCTAATAATCTGTGCCCACTGGGAAGAGAAGAGGATTTATCCACACCCCAGGTGCCTAAGCTGAACCCCATCAATTGGCTTTGGGCTGTTTATTGGAGGGTGGGGGTCCAGGGTCCTGGCTCTGCATTGGTACCCCCACATGGGACTGGATCACTGCAGCTCTCTGCATTTTCCCGTGATGCAGTTGCTGCAGATCGCTTGGTATCACTGTCACACCCCTCCACATATTTTCATGTCTTATTAAAAACGGTAAATGTGACTGCCCCAGGGACACAGGCTAGCTATGAGGGGTGACTCCAGCTGAGGTCTCCCTGCTGTGAGTGAGTGAGTGAGTGAGTGAGTGAGTGAGTGAGTGAGTGAGTGAGTGTGTTCCCACTGTTCTCTGCCCCCTCATTCGGTGATCTGCACCTGTTTTGAACACACAAAAGGCTTGCTGACATCCCCTTGTGCTGGTGTGGAGTGCTCCAAACAGACTGGTTCCCAGCCGTGATCCCTCGTCTTTTACCATCTGCAAAGCTGTCCTGGAATGTCCTGAAGAAACCTGCAGAAGAAATGCTGGCCCGGTTCCCACTCGGCCGGGCTCCGAGCGTGGCACTAAAGGTCAGAGGTTCACTCCTGTGGAATCCCAGTCCTCTTCTGCATTAGTTTCCCTCTCCTTTCCAGTCTCCTAATCTGATAAAAAGCGTGGGGAGAGGCAGGAGAGGGCGGGGGAGGAGAATGTGATGTAACCTCTCACTCCGGCCAAGTCGCGCCACGGCCCCACGGTGCCGGCGGCTCGCCGCGGGGTTTTTGGTGGCCGCCGCAGTTTGGGAGGCTGAAGAAGAAGGCATGGAGATCCACCACGGCTGCGAGAGACCTTGCAGGTGATGTGCTCACCTCCCCTGGGCAGAGGAAAGCTGCAGCTGCTTGTCTTGCCGGCTCTACCTGCGCGCCCCGGCTGGGGACACACCTGGAGGAGAAAGGGATGCTCGGAGCCAGCTGCGCTGCTGCGGTGAGTCTGCTCCTCCTTCCTGCCTCTTCCCCACGCTCTGGGCAGGGAAGGAAGGGAAGTGCAGTGAGCTGGGATGCCTGTGGATTGTTTGGGGGGCATGTAACCGTGTGGAATCCCTGCTGGATTGACTCTGAGCCAGCTGATAATCACCGACTAATCTGGGTGCTGGCAGAGTCCGCCCGGATTACAAGGGCATGTGGCTCTGTGTCAGGAGGGGTGTGACACCTCGCAGGAGTCCCGGGTGTGTGTCAGAGGAACACCCCAAAAATGGGCTTGACTGCAAGGATTAATTGCAGGAGAGAAATTTGGGGGTGTCTGTCACCGACACGATGTTGGGCATGGATGTCTCAGTCGGTGAGGAGGAGTCAAAGGAGAAAATGTGCTTTTCTCAATGCCAGCAGGAGATGAAACTGGGAGGAAGCTGGTCCTGTGTTTGTTAATGGAGAGAACTAGATAAGGTAGCTGTTGAAACTAACTGCAGAAAAGTCTTTTCCAGGAGAACTTCCAAGTGCCATTGAAAACATCTCCGTGCTAAAGGAAAGAAGGGACAAGGAGGATCATCATAATATGTATGAGTATTCTACTTTATATACTATATTACAGAATCTATACAGATAAAAAAAAATAATGTGTAAACTAGGGCCTCAGAAAACCAAATTACCAGCTCTGTTAACACCTCTGGAGCTGCAGCAACGCTTAATGAATCCCTAGCTGCCTTCCAGCACTGAGAATATCCAACAATACCTGCAGAAGGATGCAGTTATGACACCTGGTGTGAGTCCTCACATGAATGTTATGCCCACACTGCTTTAGGAAAAAATGCCATGTGACTGATTTTCCAGTGGTACTGGCTGTTCCCTCCTGGCTCTGGCAGATCACATGCAGCTGCTCAGAGCATTTTTTAGAGGACAAACCTCTATGAAATATCAAAATCTGGATATTAAAGAATAAGTTATTTAAATTTATAAGTAAATAAAATCTGGAAGTTAAGTAGCTAATCATTGCAAGGGGGGGTTCTCTTTCTTCCTTTTTCAAAGGAGACTGTAATGCTGGTCCAAAAGTTAAGTTTTTAGGAAGCAAACTGTTGTCCTTTCATTAGCTGTAATCCTGAGCCTTTGTCTAAAGAGCCTCCTCATTCTAGACTCAGTCAAATTAATTTCTTTCCAGAACTTAGGATGGCTTCAACTTGGCAGAAAACTCAGGAATTCTACAACTGGATTCTTGAAAGTGGAGGTAGGTAGAGATGCTGTCTAAAATGGGAATTTCTGCATGAATAGCAGGATCATGAAAACCAAACCTAGAAGGAATGTAATCCTTACACTAGCCCACATTTTCTTCACTAGGCAGATTTCCACTTTTCCTTTTCCATGATCACAAACTTCCCTCAAGTCTTGAAACATCTCAGGAAACATTGAATCACATTCCCCTCCCATTGAATCACAGCAAGGAATAAAGGATGGGGGGTTTTCCATTGGACTGTGACAGGACTACAAGCAATAAATGCTTGGGATTGCCTGGCATACTAAAGAAAGTGATTTTTTTAATGGATATTGATGTGTCATGTTGACTAAAGAGTTAATACTTTGGGGTTTAAACTCTTTGTGATGCCAGTAAAACCTGTTATCAAATGAAATATAGGCAGTGACCACTCCTCAGTGCTTAAGATTTGACAGCTTGCAGTGAGGAGACATCAGATCTTCAGTAGTTAGAGGCTCAGCTTGGTCCCAAAGGGCTCTGTTGTATCTCTGGATGTAAAGAAAAGCCATAAAATGCCATGAAGGTAGAACAGTAGGCTTTCATGATAGCTTTGGCAGGAGGAGACATGGGGCATAATGCTCGGTAAATGTTCCAGGACTTGAATTTCACAAGAGAGTGTAAACTGGAATTCAGGACTTCTGACAAACTGCTAAATCCAGAAATGGAATATCAAAGAGCTCCTGATACAGCCCATAACAGCTATCATAAAGAACTGGGAGGTTTAGAAGGGTGAGGGACTAAGAGAGTTGTCCAGATTGGTATGACATTATAAAAAAATGAACGAGTTTGACAGAGCACTGATCACACTGGGAGCAGCAAAGGAAAGCATGAATGGCACTTGGGATGTTTTTGCTGATATAACATATCCTGGGTGATAGCAGGATTAGGAGGAGATGGCATGACAGAAAATATGTTGAGTTTCCCTTTGCTGTAGGACCGAAGAGCTGTTTCAGCAGGGATAAGTGTTTTGGCATTTCCCAGTGAATTCATGCTTCTTAAGACAGCAGGTATAAAAATGAAGGAGTGGAGAATCTCAGGTGTCCTGAGGATTGTAAGGAAATAACACCAGTGATTGAAACACTTTTATTATTCAGCTGTAAAGATTTACACTCCTGAAGAGCCACTGTTGCTTTGGCTGCTCCTATGCCTCCCTGCAATGTCTGGGATCGCTCCTTTCACCCAGGGAGGGCTCCAGCTCATCCCAGGAAAGATCTGCCTTCCAGTACTGCAGTCCATACCCAAACCTGGGCTAAAACTTTTGTGCTGAAGCCTTTTGGGCAGAGTCAGAGCAGAAGGACTGAGGTGCAGCTTTGCAAAGGCACAGAGACACCAAAATTCTTCCCGCCAGCAAGTGCACTGACAGGAGGTAATTAAATACAATTAAATATATCTTCGCCGCGCTGTGTGGAGGTGCCAGCTGTGGCTGTGTGTTTTGTTTCCCAGATCCAAGGACAGACCCGTGGCCACTGGTCTACTCCCCAGTTCCTGTCACCCTGATCTTCACCTCCTACCTGCTGGTGGTGGCACTGGGGCCGTCCTGCATGCAGCGGCGGTGGCAGCTGCAGCTGCGGGCTCCACTGCTCGCCTACAACCTGGCCATGGTGGCATTGTCCAGCTACATGTTCTACGAGGTGAGCAGCTGTGGGTTCTGGTGGGAGCCAGGGAAAACAGCAGTTTGAGTTTTCTCAAGTTACTCAAAGGAAAACAGAAAGGAAAGAATTAATAACAAAGTTTAGCACCTGGTGTTGTGGACAGGAGGAGTGCATAAAGAACATGATGTTTTGGTGAGAGCATTTTTACAAAAGCTGTTGCCTTCCTTGGACCAATGAGCTTATTCTATCCTTGGTTCAGCAAACCAGTCTATAAAAATGTGCCTACTCCTGCAATAAATCACTTCTGCTTTCTAGATAAAACCTGTGTTGCTGTATTTTTTCACCGCTCCCTAGCCTTACAGGCAGGCAGGATTGGCTCCTAGCTAAGCAGCTGGGGAGGGTTTGAATTCCAGAGCCTCCAGATTCCAGGGTTTGAAGAGCTTTTGCTGATGGGCTCTGCTGAAGGGAGTGGGAGCTGGCTTGGACATGTCCATGTTTTGCCACAAGAGGAGCAGTATTGTCCTGCTGTACTTGATTTCCTCCCATTTCTCAATCCTCCTGCCATTCATGAAATTAACACGGGATTTCATTCATCCTGAATGAATGGATTGCAAGCTCAGATCTCCCCATTAGGCACAGAGTGTGTGGAGGATGTGGAATGGCCTCATTTCACCTCAAGTCTGGCTTGTGATGCATCAATCTCTGAGGATGAGAACCACTGGTCTAGTGGAAGGCGTCCCTGCACAAGGCAGGGGATTGGGACTAGATGATTTTTAAACTCCCTTCCAATCTCTTAACATTCTATGATTTTCCAAAGTTGGCAGTTCTCTCCAGGAGTGCCAAGCACTCTGTCTTCGTGCTTCTGAGAGTGTAAAGAACATTTTTTTCTGCTTGTTCTTAATGCATAAGCCTTTCCACAAGCCTGTCCCCCCTAGTTTATGTAGGCCACTGAAAACTCTTTGAGGGAACATGGCCAAATAGATTTCAAAAACATTCTGATGCCAACAAACATGCCCTTTAATTTATATCACAAATGTTACATTAACCTGAAATGCTTTTGCTTTTTTTGAACAAATGCTGCTCCATCTGAGGACAGAAAATCGCTTTTCTGTGCTTGATTGTTCAGTTATACTGGTTGCTTAGCTTTCCTATGTTTTTGGTTTTCCAATGAACAGGCAAATGTAACCAACCAAAACAGAACAGCCTGTGATCTTTGCAAAGAGCAGAGTCTCTCAGAGAGACTCAGAAGCCTAGAATTTACTATTCTTGCTGAAGTAGTTTTGAGCCCTCCAGTGATTACACAGAGTTACAAATCTTTCTAGGCCAAATTTGCTTTTTTTTTTATATTCCAATCATGATGTGAAGTATTTTGTTTTAGGTTTTACTATTTGTTCATGGATTTTCTGTCAGTAACTATAAGACTGAAACCCTACAACTTTAGCATTAATATGCTCATCTTTTTTGTAACAAATGGTATTAAACAGAACATTGATTTCTATTTGCTTTTTGTTTGTTTCAGTTTCTGGTCACTTCAGTCTTGGCCAACTACAGCTACCTGTGCCAGCCAGTGGATTACAGCCGGAGTGAGCTGGGAATGAGGGTACAGTACTGGAGAAAGCTTGCCTTAGGCCCTGGCCTCCCAGGGCTATGCAGATTCTTTTGCACATAAATAGCAATTTGCATGGCTAAGAAGGCTTTGACTCCAGTTTGTTGTCACCTGTAAATCTATCCCATTAAATTGTCTGCTTCAACAGTTGGTGCACTTTGATTTAGTTCTCTAAAATTCATCATCTCAGTCAACCCAGCCATCTAAGTTTGCTCTTTGATCACTGCAGAGAGGGTGATCTTACCAGCTGAAATATCAATATTGCAAATTACCTCTGAAATAGACGTGATTCTTTGCATGGATTATAAGGATTCTGGGTGATCGCTTCCAATAAGAAAACCAATTTTTATATCCTCTGCCTTGCGTGACAGAAATCTTATTCAATGCTTCTTTTAGCAGAGGGCTTTGGCTAAAACTATTCCTTGATCATCACAGGGGGTTGGGTCCCACCAGCATTAACTTTCCAAAAATGCTGCATGAGTTTTTTTTCTCTTTGAATTTGGAGTTACAGTGCCTTGCTTTGAACAGATGCCAGCATCATATTAACTTTTCAGTTTTTCAGAGTCTTGCCATCTGGACACAAAAAAAAAAAAAAAAAAGGAAAAGAAAGAAAAAAAAAAAGACAGAACCTTAATTTTCCCCCTTGCTGCAGACCCCGGGTGAGCAGGGATATGGATGAAAATGTGTTGATTTTGGGTAAAGCTCTAACCTCTGTGCCTTGTCTGCCCAGCAGATGGCAAGAGTGTGTTGGTGGTTCTTCTTCTCCAAAGTCATCGAGCTGCTGGATACGGTAAGGAGGGCTCAGCTCCTCAGCGGGAAACAGATATTTCCTTGTCAGAAAGGGGCAGCGTGCCAGAACCGATGTCCTGGCTTGATCCTGTATTGATTCGCTGCCTGTCTCCATCCCTTAGCTCATGCACTCCCTCCCCAGCACCCTTCCTGAGGCTGGGCACAGTGCTGGGGGGAGGCTTTAACCCTGGCTGCTGCCAGGTGGGCCCCCAAAATTTGAGCTGCTGGTGCCACACAGGTTCTGCTAATGCCTGGCTGGCTGATTAACAGTGGGGCAGAAAAGGAGCTGCAAGTGGACAAATCCTGGCATCTCTGCTGCCATGGATTATCTGGGACCTGTGTGCTAAAGGCTTGTGTCCTGGGGGAATTGAAAGTCCACCTCTTTATAGCTTCAGGTCTCCTTCTGCACTGTAAATGAGCTAAGTGACTCACAGGGCCAGCAGAAGAAAGCTGTGTCCTAGCCCAAAACTTCACAGCTCTTGGGGTATAAGTTGACAACCCACCAAAATGTGAATAGACATGTGGATCCTCCCTAGGCCTATTGCCAGTGGGTTGGCCAATCCCCTCTCTGTTTTCATCAGCAACAAAAGCAAAAAAAAAAAAAAAANCCAAAACTTCACAGCTCTTGGGGTATAAGTTGACAACCCACCAAAATGTGAATAGACATGTGGATCCTCCCTAGGCCTATTGCCAGTGGGTTGGCCAATCCCCTCTCTGTTTTCATCAGCAACAAAAAAAAAAAAAAAAAACAAAAACACAACAACAAAAAAACCACTTTTTGCTAGTTCTGAGTGCTTGAAAAGCAGATTCACTTTTAGGTGTATGTGTGTATGCATGTGCATGGTGAAATGCACTGACCTGACACGCATTCATCTGGCAAAACCATTCTCTTTACTAATGCAAATTCCAGGAGGGTTTGGCCATTCAACACAGTGTTTTTTCTGTGTGGGTTATTGTCTGGTAGCAGTAAATATACAACCTATGTCCTGAAAAGGAGCAGACCCAAGCAGCTGTGAATTGTCTGTAAGCTCAGTCAGCGTCTCAGATGTGTCCTCTTTGGACTTTGGGCCCTGAATCCAAACATAAAAATAACTGGGGCTTTGTGGAAGAAATTCTGTCTTCCACTTCCCCCTGTAAGTTCTATTGTGTTTCACCATTTTTTGTCAACAGCAGAGGAAAAGGGGTTTGGAGATTCATACTCATCATTAGCTATTTTTATAACTTTTTACTGTGAAATTTTTGTCTAAATATATCAACTCGAGGTTTTTCTTTGCCTGGCTTCTTTCAGGTATTCTTAATTCTGCGCAAGAAACAAGAGCAGGTGACTTTTCTGCACGTGTACCATCATGGCTCTATGGTCTTCAACTGGTGGTCAGGAGTCAAATACGTGCCTGGAGGACAAGGTATGCTTGTAAGAAATGCTGCTGCAAGAAAACCTTGTGTTTCTCATGGCTTTTTGGGGCTGTGGAGGTAGCATTAAACAGTGCAGATGGGCTGACTGGCAGGTAGGAAGCTCACCTACTTCCAAAGGTGAGAAAAGCATGTGCTTTTCAGATGATCCCATCTGCTCAGATCTTGGGGCTATTTAGGCTGCCATGTTCACTGCCTCACCCAGAATGAGAGTATGCCATCAGAGTGGTTCAAATAGAAAAAATAACACCATACAGAAGGTCTATGTACATCTCCTCCCAGAGCAGTCCTCCCTCACTCCCCATTCAGAGGCCCTGGGGCAGCAGCCCAGGTTCTGGCTCTGTCTCCTGCTCTGGATGTGCCCATTTCTGGGCTGTATCCAGAACCCAGCCCCTTTTTGCTCAACTGGAAGAGAAGCATCTGGGTACTAAGCCACTTTAGGTGGGCTTACAAGATGCTGGGGCATTCTTTTCTGGGAAGTCATTTTGGCTATGTGACCTTGACACCAGAAGGGTGTGAAATGCTTGGGTCAGATGATCAAAGTCTCTCCTCTGCCTTTGGAACCTTCTCTGTCTCTGGACACTCAATATGGATGGATATATTGTGGATGCCCCCACCCTGGCAGTGTTCAAGGCCAGATTGGATGGGGCTCTGGGCAGCTCTGGTAGGAGATGTGCCCTGGTGGTTGGAGCTAATGTCCTTCAAGGTCCCTTCCACCCAACCCATCCAATGATTCTGGCTGCTGAAGGAGGAGAGAAGCTGATGTGCTTCCAGGGCAGAGCCTGGGTGGAATGTTCATGCACAGGGGTGGGTGTGATGTGTTTTGGAAGCATCACCACAGTGGCTGTGAGCCCTTCACGGGCTTGAAATGTGTCGTGTGCCTTGTTCACCCTCACTTCTTCACTCCTCAGCCTTCTTCATTGGGATGCTGAACTCCTTTGTCCACATCTTCATGTATGGCTACTACGCCCTGGCCAGCCTGGGACCGCGGATGCGCCGGCACCTGTGGTGGAAGCGCTACCTGACCATCCTGCAGCTGGTAATGAGCTCCAGGGGTCCTTCCCTGCCCTCCCCTGGGTCAGGTGTGATGGCCCCTGCTGTCTGTCACCTCACTGGCTCAATCTCTCTTTAACAGAGAGCAGCACGTCCCCAGGTGCCCTCCTGTGGCACTCTGAGAAGTGAAGCCATGGGTGACCTGCTCCAAATGCTGCTTTCACAAGACTGTTGGAGGCCTTCAGTGACCATATCAAACTAATTATTCACAACTTTGTAATGGGAAGAGGAGAGAAAAATTAACATTTGTATTCCTCCTATTTATGTTGTATAAGGAGCACTGAAAACAGAGTTTGATGTGGAGAAGTGGGGGCAGTGATTCAGGGAAATTTTGTATTCTCAATAGGGCAGCAGATTGGGGAGCTTTGATTCAGTTCCTTTCAGAAAGGAAAGGTGTCTCTAACTGCAGGCAAATAGGCAAGTTAAAGAGAAATATGTGAATTTTTCTCTAGAAAATCCCTTTGGATTTTCTTTCCTTAATCTCTGACAAAGTTACAAATCCAGAAAACCCTGTGTTTTTTCAAAGATACAGCATAAATGGTCCAGACAAGGACAATGGTTGTAGGAGAGTTTTTTCCACTCAAAGAGAGGCTTTTCAAACCAAAATTATGCAGTTACAAGGGAAGCAGAGGATATGTGTGAAATAGTGATGCAGTGAAGGCTGCTCCAGAATTCTAACTTAGCCTGCATGGCAAAGCAGAACAAAAAAGCATTGCATGAAATAAAAAGGTACTTGTAATGCAAATTATAGCACAGGAAAAAAAATATTTAATAGCTTTTTGGTAGGTAGAATTCATTGCTTCAGGGTATTGAGACAGGTGATTTAATAAAATACTAAAAAATTTGTTTAATGTTTAAATGAATAAGGGTAGTATCTGTAGTTCCTCTCTGCAAGCTAAAATACAAATCAAAATAATTATGGGTGTAATAACCTGATTACCACTGGGGAAGAGGAATCTCCCACCTTTAGTTTCCATATTCCAGAATCTCAGTTACTGCCCTGTGGCAGAGAAAAGGGCCAAGGGCAGGAGAGGCTGGGCTGGTTAAACCTCCAGGTTGGATGGGCATCTTTCCTGGTGGGAAAACACTGCTGGGCTGAAA
The DNA here is from genome assembly GCA_013397375.1 of Toxostoma redivivum. Taxonomy (NCBI): domain Eukaryota; kingdom Metazoa; phylum Chordata; class Aves; order Passeriformes; family Mimidae; genus Toxostoma; species Toxostoma redivivum. The sequence goes on from VXBI01004479.1 coordinate 268,241, forward strand.
GGCAGGTTCCCAGGGATGTCAGGAGAGGCAAGCCAGTGATCCTCTGGGTTGAGGACACTGCTAGGATGTTGTGATAGCTGTGAAGGTCTCAGTGGCCAAACTGAGGTGTCCCTAATCTGGCTGCTTCTTTTTTCCACCTCTTCCAGTGCCAGTTTGTGGCCGTTGCTGCTCATTCTTCCTACAACCTCTTCACAGAGTGCCCGTTCCCTGATGGCTTCAACATTGCAGTCTTCCTCTACAGCCTCAGCCTCCTGGCTCTCTTCCTACACTTCTACTATGGGACCTACGTTAGGGGAAAGCAGGAAAAGCTGGCCTAAAGGAAATCAAAGGGCACAGAGCACAGTCTGATGAACATGTGTGTTCTCTCCTGCTTGTGATGTGCTTTCAGGAAGAAAATGTGTCTGGGTAGCGTGTGTGAGGCTCGTGTCTTGCCTTCAAATATCCCACGTTAGAGAGAAGAAAGGAATGATGTAAACTCAGGGATTAAGGAATTGAGGAGCACACTTAAATAAGCTGAGGCCAAGCTAAGCCAAGCAGTCACCAGCATAGCAGGCCTTGGGACATTTGCAAGATAAGGTCTCTTTCCCTTCCATCTTTAACTCAGTGTCCAAGATCTAGCAGCCAGTTACAGCTCCCTGCCTCATTTCTTAGGCTGTAGAGGGTTTCTTTGCATCCACAAAACTATCTCAGCCTGGTGCTGTAGATCAGGCAGGGTCATGTGCCTCCAGCCTGGAAATCAATGTCCAGGTAGTAGCAGCAGCCAGGAATTCAGCTGTACACTGCATCACACCCTGTCCTGCTAAGGGAGCTCCTACCAGGCCTGGGGTGCTCCTTCCTGGTGGTTTAACTTCATATCACCATCAGCTGCAAGGAAATTGGACATTAAGTTGTCTGGCTGGACAGGTGTCTTCACTGTCCTGGAGCTAAAGAAGGCATTATTAGCACTTTCACCATAATAAGAAACTACTGCAGTAAGAGTCACCATGTCCCATTTTCTGGAATGTTTATTTCCCTTTGGTTGCTCTCATACCAACAGAGGATTTTAATGCATGAAGATACTTGGTATTACTCCTTATAGATGCCATAATCGAACTAGAAAGAATAGATTGCTGTTCCCTATTCATAACTTCTTTTCTCCAATTTGTTATTATTTTTAATACTGTTATTTTAAAATTTTGCTTCTTGTCAAACCTAAAGAATTTAACACCATCATAAGCAACCACCTCCACTACCTAATTGTATAAGAATTAATACAAAATGTATAAAATCAATTCATTGGGTAGTGCAAAGCTGCATAGCCCCGTTGATTTTAAGACATCAGTCACTGGCTTCTTTTTTTGCTCCTAAATCAATTACAACTAGAATTTGGTACTTATATTCATCTTCATTGTTAAATACTGTTAAAAGTTTTGATATGGTAATGCTTTGAAAATCCTAATTAAACTACAAAGTGGTAATTATTGATTGAATCCTGCTCAGTTGATTAGAAGAGGCATTAAAGAGCAGTGGTATTTTGTGAAATACAAAGGTGTTGAAGGAGGGGGTTGGAATTAGTGACATGGTGCATTGCATTGCCATTGCCAATCCAAATCCACCTCAAATTTAAAGAAGTCCAACTCCACTGCCATTGTCCAGAGGACTAGAGCTAGCCTGAACTGAGCAATGGATGTACCCCAAAAGATCTGTGTGCCCTGGGGTCGAGTGGCTACAAAAAATAAATTCAACTTGCTCCTCACTGCTCCGTGTTCATACCCCAAACCTTTCCTTCAGCCCCTCCACACACATGTGGAAGACAAAACAATATTCTGCCATTCTTCACCCTCCTCCCCTTCACACACAGCCACAAAGGACTTGTTCACACTGTCACAAGGACACATCATAAATGTCCTTCCTTTGATTTGAGAAATCTCTCTTCTAATTGTCACTGGTGAGTATGAGAACCACTGCATCTGTGCTAGTTAGTTTTCTCCCTGTCAAATATTTTTTCCATGCTAATTAATAAATAAATAGTGACACTGTTGCATACTGGAGTTCTACTTCTCTCAGATTTTTAACTAGCAAATCCTTGGGGACGTTCTTCATTCCTCCCTTTGTTTGGAAAGACAGGAAAAGGGGATGTGCTGTGTATCTAACATATTCATGTGGAGGGTTTCCCCTGGGGGCTCTCCAGAGCCTGAAGACTCAGTAAAAGTAAAGCTGTTTCATTACTCCTGTCCACTCAACGATTCATTGGTGGCCCTCTCCTGCTTAAACCATTTGGCCCTCTAGTTTCATAGTAGAGCATTTCTTGCAGCTGGCTAAATTATCTGTGCTCACAAAGCAATATAATGCTCTTTTTCCTATACATGAGTAGGTTTCAACCTCAGCTTCCCCTTAATGTTTTCAGAATGCAGGAACTAAGTTCACTCATAATTTTATACCAGAATAAGCATCATATATTTTGATTTTGCTTGATTCATGACTGCTTAAAAATTAGAAATGAGCACGAAACCTGAATGAGATCACTCAATGCTTTTCCAATCTTAAAATATATGAATCTGTAAATATACCATTTAGCTTTTTTTAAGGCAGCCTATGCAGCTTAATTTGTGTCTGTGTGTGACAGAGCAATGGATTCTGGAGTGTCACTGGCCACGTAGGTGGTAACAAAACATGAAAGTACAAATCTGTCACCTGACAGCTTGAAGTGATTGACCACCTAAATCAGACACCACTGTCACCATTTGTTCTAGACAAGAAACCTTTGATTTAGTCCTGTCCCTCTTCCTCCCAGCCTGAGTGAGTGATCTGATCTTGAATGAGTAAGAGCTTTTTGTTGGTGTGACTTTGATGGCATAGGATGCAAATGAAGTATTTTCAGTTGACTGATAAGGAGGGATTGAGTTTGCCCAGAAACACCACGCTTTCCATACAGGAACAGACACTGGCATGGAGCACAGCTGTTACAGAAGCATTGATGCAAGCAAAATTTACCTGTGAGAGCATTTGCACTGGCAGTGAAGAAAAAACTGCAGTGGTATAGCTGAGGGGCTCCTTCAGATTGCACGTGATTGTCTTCATTCTCCTGTTTTAAAATTGGGTTATGCCAGTTGGAACTGTCCACCTGGGCCACCCTGTTGTGGCAAAAAACAAACCTGAGAGTACAGCTATGTGCTCCTGGTATTTAACAGAGAATAAAGGCACCGAATGGGATTTCCCCTCTAAAACCAAGTCTCTGGAATTAAAGATTACCCCACAGCAAAGCACTGGAAGTCTAAAGGGAGGGAAATTATAAATTGCAACCTTGGATGGCTCATGCTGTCTGGTAGAGTTCAAAGCTTTGAGGATGAATTGAAAATACCCTGTCACAGCTGGATATGTGAAAAACCTCTGGGCCAAATGCTGTTTCTCCCAGTATCAGTGGCAAAGGCTGCAGATTGCTCTGGAAGGAGGCTGGCACAGCTGTGTGGGAAACAATGCACTCAGCTCTGCAGGGTGTTTGCTGGGAGCAGGCTGAGTGTTATTCAATCTTTACAGATGACTTTTGAGGGCACGGTGGTGTGCAAGTTTCCCCCTTGGAAAATGTGGGTCATTAGACGTTCATAGAGCAGTTTACATGAACAAGATGTAAAGCGCAGTGTAAGTAGGCTGCTGAAATGAATAAGCTTGATACCTGGTAGTGCTCAGCATCTTTCCTGCTGTTCCAGTCAATGTAAATTATGGATGTTCTGATCAAATTACTTTTGAATTAACCAGACCATTTAGTCAGTGCTTACTTTCTCTCTGAAGATAAATGAGAGGGATTCTCATTTTAATCAAAACAAAATACAAAAAAGAAAATCAATTACTATTTAATGTTTTTTCCATCCCTGTGTGATGGAAAGTTTCCAGAGGAACTTAGGCTTAAAATTGCAAAGCAATATAAAATGCAGGGACATGGCTGGGTTTTAGCTATTGGATTTTTTTTATGTACTATCAGAAAAGATGTCTGTGTTGTTTTGGTTTTTTTTTTTTTTAAAGGCAAAATAATTATTCTAAACAATTAAACAAGCAAAAGCAGAATACAGTAGATTGCTTCACCCAAAAAATAAAAATCTGTTGATACAGATGTAAACCACCTAGAAGCCAAACGTTTAAAAAGATCAGCCAGCTCTATATATAGAACAGTGTGAATGTGCTGAATTCATTAATGAAGAGCTTCGTGGATTAGGGCTTGATAGATGGAATGCTCGCATCCAGATGTTTACTGTGATTTGTCAATGGCCTCGTACTTAATCCTCCTGGACAGGAAATACGAGCCTTTCCTCTGGGGTCTCCCCTGGGGACTGTGGCAGTGCCTCCCTCTGCCCTGAATCATCTCAGCCCGGGATGGCGCTGCCGAGGAATTAACCAAGTGGCGGAGGCACGGATTTGCCTTTAACCCTTTCGGTTTCCTCTCAGCTTCAGGTGATTTCCTCACCATCTGCCACAACCTTGCTATTATTTAGTCAACACATGGAGAAGGAAAAAAGGAGTCTCTCGTGTCACCCTGGGGTCTCTGTACCCACAAAATGTGCCGAGGGAGACACATGGAGTCAGTCCCATCAGCACTGAGGAGGAGGAGGGCTGTGGGCAGCCTCAAGAGCTTGGTGTGCCTCTCTTCACCTCTCAGCATCGCCTTTTTATTTTTGTGATGCTGCAACTCCCTGTCAGTGACAGGGATGGCCCAAGAGGGAGTATTTGTGAGAAGGCTGATGACCCCAAGGTGTCCTTGGCCAGGGTACCAGAGGGTGTAATGTGTGCATGGGTGTGTTTGGGTGTGGGTGGGTGAGCACAGCCCATCCCCACGGCTCATTTCTCAGCATGTGGGACCTCTCCATGGGATGGGTCTTCCATCTCGCTGTGGGACAAGGAAGGACAGCTCCCAGCAGCCACACCTGCTATGGAATGGCACAGTGGGAGATGCAGTGAACGCTAGGTTTTGTTGTGGATGTGCTGGAGTGTAAAGGATTGATTTGCCGTGCTCAGGGTAGGAAATACTTCTGGCTAAATCACAAGTATGTGGACATATAAATTCTTTCCAGGGAGTGTCTGGTTAAAACATTTAATAGCACATCTCAGCACTGTTCTTCCCTAGTCTGCATGTCATCCTTTCTCTCCATACCTTAGCTTTCTGCTGCTTTTCAAGAGAGTATTCAGGGTCTTTACATTGAGCTGAAAAACTGAAGGCTATTAAATAAAAATTGTCCTTTAAAATTCCCTGCTTGAAGTAGATGTTCTTTCCCCTTTAACATCATCCTCCCACTTTCTCTTGTCCCTTTTCTCTGCTTTTCTTTTGTACCCACACATACAGACACTGTCATAGATTCTCAGACTTCTTAAAGCTGCAGAGAAACTAGCTACAAGTTACTCAAATGCTGTACAAACGGATTCATTTTTCTGATCTATCAATTAATAATGTACATTTTCTTCATAGGGTTGCAAGGCTTTCATCCAGGTGAATTTGGGCAAGTCTTTCTTTCCACTTCAGCACAATCCCATTTGTCTTCAAATTCAGTATGTGAGCACTGTAACTTGAAACTTAGAAAGGCTAGAAACTTGAACTAGAACTTAAATTTGGCGTGGCCCCTCCCGGGTATCCCCTGCTATTGATGAAGGAACGGCAGAATGGATACAGCAATCTGAGAGGCAGCAAGTTACTGCTCATCTGTACACTTTATTCTGTGCCTACCATCACAGATGTCTGAGAATGTTCTCTCCTGAAATAAATGGGTTATTCCTGAGACAATATTTGGAGAGAGAATGCCTTGCATGACAGGAGCTGACAGAGTAGGAAAACCAGAATAGTTTTCGAGTGAGCAAGCCCTTCTCTGGTTGTAATTCCTGATATGCACTGGTAGCAGATCAGCCAATCCTTGTTGAGGTGCACAGGTGTATGTCTGTGCTGTCTGTATTTTTCATGGATTTTGCTAGTCCCAAATGGTGTTATCCCACATTTTGCAGGTTTAATATGTTATCCCATTAAATAACTGTAAATCAAAGGGCTGTTATTTTCAAAGAAGAACTTACCTTCTACAAAATTTTGCTTCTAGAAATTACTTGTGTGAGTAAAGCTGTCCTTTACTTCACTGGCACGGTGGCAAAACAGGTTGGCAATTCTGTGCTCAGTTCTCAGGGATAAAATACAAGCCACCACTTACAGAAACTGTTTAATACATTTATGGTTTTCTATTTATGCTTTTAATATCTTTGGGCATATTTCATACACAGAGGTAATGTTTCAAATTAAGGGAAAGCCACTAGTCACAGTGAATCTAGGTGAAGTGTTTGATGGAGCTATGAGTAGCAACATAAGGGTTTAGGAAAAATGTCACTGTGATGCCAACTGGAAGGCAAAATGGTCACACTCAATTTTGTTAGAAAACTAGAAACTCCACAAGACTGGAGTGCTGTACATATACCTACAGGTTCTAATCCTACAGTATTTATATACATATTTAGTGTATTTCTCTGCAGACCTTGAATAGAATGGATGAGTTCATGGCTTGAATATAGAAAGTAAGATCTTAGCATCGATAGTTTTACTAAATTGTAATTGAAGTAATTGTGTAAAGCTGCTTGCTTCTCTCTAATAAAATGTGCATCTACTGAAACATTTCAGCCTTGGATGTGGGTTTAGGAATGCATCAACGGGAAAGTGTTTGTGAATGTTAATATGAAAGTAGCATGGCAGAAATGTCGTTTGCTGGCTTGGGAAGCACCTTTTGGAGCCTCATTAATTCAGCGAGAAACTCGAGGGAGCACGAGTGGGGAGAGCAAATGCAAAGCGGAAAAAAAAAAAAATACCCAATCCCTTCCTTTGTTCTTATTTCGCTGGGGAATGGGGAGGGGGGGACCCCCGCCAAGAGGCGCCAGGAATCCCCGGAGCTTTCAGTTCTGATTTTCATTCGAGGTGAGCGGGGGCTCGCAGCCAGAAGCGCTCGCTCCGCGCAATCCCTTTAGCGAGCAAATCCACGCGCGGGGGCCGCTCCGTAATCCCGCTGGTGCGGAGAGCGCTGTGCCCCGCGCCCCCCGGCCCCGAGGGCAGCCCCAGCCCCCTGCCCTGCCCGGCCCGGCCGCGGCTCCTCCCGCACCTCCGCACACCTGCGGGCATGCATCCATCTCCACGTGGGGCCGGGCCCCGCTGCCCGAGCGCATCCCTCGGCGGGGCGGGGCGGGGCCGGGGGGATGCGGCATCCCGGCTCCTCGGGGGATGCTGCCGCTGCCTGCGCGGGGGCGCGGAGCAGGAGGGATCCTCTTTGACGTCAAGCGACCATAATATAATGATCGCTCGTTCATATCCGGGTCCCCGGGCGGCTCCCCCGGGCCGCGCTCGGCCGCGCTCGGCGGCGCAGTGAGGGGAGGCGGGTCGGGCAGGGCAGGGCAGGGCAGGGC
>VXBI01004479.1:275666-299116 GCA_013397375.1 Toxostoma redivivum
TGCCGAGATGGGACCGGCCGAGGAAGGGGGACACCGCCGGGGCATGGCCATGGCGGCGGCGGGCGACGACGAGGAGGAGGCGGCGGCGGCCAACCCGGGCGCCATGCACCACCAGCGGGTGCTGATCAACATCTCCGGGCTGCGCTTCGAGACGCAGCTCGGCACCCTCAACCAGTTCCCCGACACGCTGCTGGGCGACCCCGACAAGCGCATTCGCTACTTCGACCCGCTCCGCAACGAGTACTTCTTCGACCGCAACCGGCCCAGCTTCGACGGCATCCTCTACTTCTACCAGTCCGGGGGCAAGCTCCGCCGGCCCGTCAATGTCTCCATCGACGTCTTCGCCGACGAGATCCGCTTCTACCAGCTGGGTGAGGAAGCCATGGAGCGCTTCCGAGAGGACGAGGGCTTCATCAAAGAGGAGGAGAAGCCCCTGCCCCGCAATGAATTCCAGCGCCAGGTCTGGCTCATCTTTGAGTACCCCGAGAGCTCCAGCTCAGCCCGGGCCATCGCCATCGTCTCCGTGCTGGTCATCCTCATCTCCATCGTCATCTTCTGCCTGGAGACCCTGCCCGAGTTCAGGGACGAGAGGGAGATGCCCGTACCCCTGCCCCCACAAGGTGGAGGTTTGAATGGCACGCCCGGCGACTCCCCACCCATGCAGCCTCCCAGTAGCCTGGCTGACCCCTTCTTCATCATCGAGACCACCTGTGTGATCTGGTTCACCTTCGAGCTCCTCGTGCGCTTCTTCGCCTGCCCCAGCAAGCCCGAGTTCTCCCGCAACATCATGAACATTATCGACATCGTGGCCATCATCCCCTACTTCATCACCCTGGGCACCGAGCTGGCCCATGAGCAGCAGCAGCCCGGGGCTGGCAGTAGCAATGGGGGTGGGGGCCAGCAGCAAGCCATGTCCCTGGCCATCCTCAGAGTCATCCGCCTGGTCAGAGTCTTCAGGATCTTCAAGCTCTCCAGGCACTCCAAGGGGCTGCAGATCTTGGGACAGACTTTGAAAGCCAGCATGAGGGAGCTGGGCCTCCTCATCTTCTTCCTCTTCATCGGGGTGATCCTCTTCTCCAGCGCTGTCTACTTTGCAGAGGCCGACGACCCCGAGTCTCATTTCTCCAGCATCCCTGATGCTTTCTGGTGGGCAGTGGTAACCATGACTACTGTGGGCTATGGGGACATGAGACCTGTCACTGTGGGGGGCAAGATTGTGGGCTCCTTGTGTGCCATTGCTGGTGTGCTCACCATTGCCCTGCCTGTCCCTGTCATCGTGTCCAACTTCAACTACTTCTACCACAGAGAGACTGACCACGAAGAACAGTCTGTCCTCAAAGATGAACACAGTAGTGCTCAGGGCAGCACTGCGGGGGGAGAAGTGAAGAGAAGACCCAGTAAAAACTCTCTGAACAAATCTGTTGTGCACTTGGAAAACAGTGAGGAGTTCAACAGTGGCACCAGCTCCTTAGAGAAAGCCAATATCAAAGCGAAAAGTAACGTAGATCTCAGAAAATCCCTCTATGCTCTCTGTCTGGACACCAATAGGGAAACAGACCTGTGAGGAGAGGAGACAGAGTTCAGGCGGATTTTCTGGTGTCAGAAACTTGCTACTATAATTATTCTTTTAGTACCAATTAGTTTTTTAAGTCAGGCTGTATTTTATAAATTGATCACTGTCCTGAGCAGTCCTCCAGGAATACATGTTTTTATGTTCTTTTTCCATGACACAAAGGGTCACCTATTTTTAAAATAGACTAAGAATAAGCTACGCTCCATGATGCAGGAGCTGGTAAATTATGACAGTGAAAAATCTAATTTGTAGAAACTTATTTTAGCAAATCGTCATTGGTTTTGAATGGGTAATTTGTAACCAATTCAGTTGCTCCGAGTTTAGTATAAAGAATTGGGGGGATGTGTGTGTGGAGAATGAATGGATTGGGGATGGGAGGGGGGAGGTTGAGGGGTTTTGTACTGTAGTTTCAAATTGAAATTATTCAAATATATTTTGTATCTGTATGACTGTATTTATGGTTGAAAGGAGATTTCTTATTCCTGTGAAATATGATATCATTAAAGCACTAGGAACATTAGCAGATCAGCACTTTCTGAGTTTTCCACTAGTGATCAGTACAGATCTGGTTATCTTGTATGTGAAGTGAATTTGGTGCTTTGAATCCTAGAGCAGAAAACTTCTATTGTCTTTGATATGTTAGTTTCTTGTGAGCCTTAAATTATTAAATATTGTAGATATACTTCTTTATAAATAATTTTATTAGTTACCTTCCTGTTTCACAATTTCTAAGTAATCCAGTCATGCTTACTGGCCCCACTCAAAAAACTATGTGCAGCTTTTTTTTTGTGATTTTACAGTTTTATACCTTTGTCATATTTTTGAGACTGAAAGGAAAAAAAAATGCACTGTCTGCTGGTTTCAATCCAGTGCACAACAGATCGAAAGTGATCTGAACAGATTTTCAAGTGCACAACAGATCAAAAACATGAGGGAGTAGATAGGCAGAATGAGAAAGTAGAATATTGAGTGCAATATTTGCAAAACTGTTTTCACTGTACGATTCCTTGAGCATGTGTATCAGTCACCTTCATGTATGCACACACCATTTGTGTGCACAGGTCTGCTTTTAGTTATCTTACACCGGGAGTGGATGGCACTTCAGGAGTCAAACGTGGCATGCCATGCTGCTTGAATTAACCATGGCATGGCTTTTCTCTAGGACACGGATGGAAAGCACCAGCTTTTCATCAAAACACACCCCTGGTTTCTTTTATTTCCAAACAAAACCTTCTCAGCACTGTGGATTTTACAGTTGAGGTGTTGTTGAGAGAAGAGGGACATGTTACCTTCATGGAGATCACAGCTTGCTCTGAAGACCGACACAAAGTTGCTCCTTCAGCTCAAAGAGCTTTCTTACCATTTCTCTTGGAAAGGACATCTCTGCTTCCCCCTCCAACTTCTGTTGTATTGCTGAAGGATGTTCCATGCCTTTCCCACATCCTGTGGCACAGCAGGAGTAGCAGAGAAGAGAAGGCTTGATTGTCAACATTGCTCAAGGTTTGTCTCTAACACATTTTCTAATATAAATAAGTGCTCAGTTGGGATTATGATTTATTCAAGTACCTCATCTATGTCCTGAGATAAATTGAGAACAGCTTTGCAGAGCAGTGCTCTGACATTCTCTCCCCCAGATATAAGTGCTGCTTTCCTATCCCCGACTGTGTTCTTTAATGACAATGCCCAAATGCATGATGAATTTTTCCTTCCTAGTCAGTAAATAAGTGCCAAGCAAGTCATACTTTTCAGGAACAGAGTACTCAGCCCAAAACCCAGGGCTGAGGGAAACGAATTTGAATCTCATAATAGAGAACAGCATCTTTCAGATTAATTTTAGGATTTTAGATGTTGGTTTCTTGTTTATTTCTTGTTGGTTTGCTTGTTTATTTAGAAGTGGAATGAGGCTGTAATGTGCTGAGGAGCTGTCTGAAACAAGACTGACGGGAAAAGCGCCCAGTGCAGCTGCACTCCAGACTCAGGGAGGTCTCCAGCTTGCTTTGGTGGGAGCTGTTGCACCAGGGGGAAGTGCAGAATCAGCTCTACGGTGAGGCTGAATCTCAGATGAAACAAAGAAGTGGTGTAACTCCTGTGCATGTGCTGAGACCTAGGTCATTGATGGATTCAGAGTAAGGCTTTTTGCTCAGACAAGTGCTTTGACTTGCTCTTGGTGATCACATCCATCTGACTCCCCTGAACAAGCACCGAACAATTGCAGTGATAAAGTTTTGGGGTGGTCTTTAACTACTCCCCCCACCTTCCCGACCACCAGAGTGTGATCTTCCAGCTGGGTGTTGTGTTGGATTGTGCTGTCAGCTCCTCAGAGCTGTGTCCACACAGACACTTGGTTGGAATCCTGTGTAAGGATTTTAGGGATCTGGATTACATCCCTGTACTAATTGCAGCACGCTGATGTAGGTGAAAGCAGATCAGGGCTGTGGGGCATGGGTCAAGCTGATCTTGGTGACACAAAAGGAAGGCTTGGTCTTCCTCTTTTTTTACTTCTTTCCACCGTGTGTCCTTTCGTTGCTTTCACTGAACTGGTTATCCCCTCTTGGAAGTTCAAGTGCTGATAGGAAATTAAATTCATCTTTCTGTTTGACTATGCTGTGTTTTTCCATAACAAAACAACAGAACTTTCCAATGGAAAAAAACCAAATAATTCTCAAAGTATGGTTAAAAATATTTGCTTGGCTTAGGTTTCCAAACAGTTGTTAAGACAGTTCAGGCAAATTTGGTTTTGAAACCTTTATGAATAAATACATAATTTCTGTTGGCTTATAGAACAGTAAATTTGCTTTCTAATGAGAGGTACTGCTGCCAAACACTGAGTAATGTGACCAAGATTATGGTCAGAGCCCAGTTCAACCGAGCATTTAGCATGGACACCCTAAACCAACACAATTTTCAGGAGGTGTTTTAGATGCACTGATCTTGATGGTTTTGAGGTTTGAGATCATGAGTTGGGCTTGGATGTTCCTTGTGGGTCCCTTCCAGCTTGGAGTGTTCTTTGATTCTCTGATGGTTTAAAGATGAGTTACAAACCGGGCTGAAGCCTTGGAGCCATTGGTTCCTCTTGGATTTTGGGGCAAATACATAGGTACATGTTATAGTGACATAATGGGCCAATGCAAATTTGTGCTGCAGAAGAGAGTAAGAGAGAACTGAATCCCTCCAAGAAGGCTCCTGGAAATGTGAGACAGGAAGAGAGTTTTCTCTTCCAGCCCCATCACAAGAAGGAAATATGTCATAACCACTGTGGATTTTATGTTAGCTGCCCTGGAATCAACAGCAGGCTGAATCAGACCTCTTTTCCATATCAAAAAGCATCAAGATATTAGAGCTTAATGAATAACAAATGATTGCAGACATCAAAAATCCCAAACAAACCTTGACAAACAACAAAAAACCACTTTTTTGTAAACTCTTTTGGCTAGGAGCTGCAACAGAGAAGCTCCCTCACCACACACATGCTGTAGTTATCAATGGCTTGTCCTCTCACGTGGGACACTGTGCACTGAAATGCATTCTTGGGGGTGCTGAAGTGAATGTTCATTTGGGTCACCAGTAATGTAACTTCAGTTTGCTTAGCCTGGCCTCAAGGGGAGTCCACCTTTCCCTTTTACTTTTTCATCATCTTAAAAAAGGGTAAAACAGTAACAAGCAGTTATATAACACCATTCATCTCCAGAGCTCTGTGAACAATTGCACCATGCTCTGTGCACAGGCAGGGTAAACAAAAGGCTGTGGAAGGGAAGACCAAGCCTTTCAAAGGGGGAGAGGGCTCAGAGAGGCACAAACAGGAGTGGGCTTGGCTGGACTGGGAGGTCTGAAATGTGGATCTCAGGCAAGAGGGATTCCCCCTGGGGTCTCTTGCATGGCTCTGGGTGGCTCTGCAGGCAAGCACTGGATGCCAGCAGCTGTGCACCATGACCCATCTGGTGGGGTCACTGAACACAGAGGGGACTTAATGCTGCTCTGAGCAGCACAGACAAATCCCTCTTTTGTGTGCTCTTTTCATTTGTGCTCTGTAGGGAGAACATGGCATCCTGCTGGCTGTCCCCTGGCCTCTCCAGCTGCAGACACTGCTGGTCAGGTGGAGGTGGTACTGGCAGGGCTTGCCCTGAGCCATTCTCCAGGCACTGCCCTGCACCTTTGTTAGGGAACAAAGCACATGTCAGAGCACTCTCAGTGGGGAATCTGTGTGTGCACAAAAAGTCTGGCTCTTCTGAAACCTATCACAGAATCACTGAGGTTGGAAAAGACCTCCAAGGTCAGCAAGTCCAACCTGTGACCAGTCACCACTTTGTCAACTGAGCCAGAGCATGGAGTGCCACGTCCAGTTGCTTCTTGAACACCTTGGTGACTCCACCACCTCCCTGGGCAGCTCATTCCAATGCCTGACAGCCTTTTCTGGGAAGAAATTCTTCCTGCTCAGTGCCAGTGAAGCTGGTGCTGAGGTCAAATGAGGGGAGCCTTTATTGGTGTGTGTCAGTGCCACTGAGTGTGGTGAGGGATGAGCTTCCTCACTGAACAAGATGCCATGAACAGGAGTGGAGTTTGGCAGGGGCCTCAGGGTAGTTGCTGCCATATTTAGGGAATAGCAGAAGGAGGGCTTTAAGCACCTCAGCAGGACTTTGGCCTTGCCACTTGGCCAGCAGTGGGATGGGAATGTTGTGTGGCAGGCAGGGTGTGGGGGAAGCCTCAGGAATAACTGATCCCATGCAGGACAAAGGGACAGCAGGGAAACTGGGAAATGAAGCTCTAAGCATCTGCCTGCCTTTGGTTCAGCTTTAACCATGTCACTGTGTGACCACCAGCCTCACTCCATAGCTACAAATGTCCAAAAAATTAAATGGAAAAGTCTTTGTAATAATATAGCCTATGACTGATTAAAATCATTGTCCCAAAATCATTCTGCCATGACTTTTGCTATATACAGCACTACTAAATATTTTTTTTTTTAGATTGTGGCATTTAGTCTTTTTGCAAGGTTCTGCAATGTTTGGTTTTTGGTTGGTTTGTTTGTAGTTTGTTGGTTTTCTTTTTTTTTAACTTTCTTTCTGTGTGCATTAACTAGTCCCTAGTTCTTCTGGTCAGCTTGTTAAAGTTCTGGTTCTCTGGCCTAAATTTGGGACCTCAGGGTGCTGATACTTTTCAATGGACCTGGGTCATGCCACCTGACATCAGTGTGTCAGCTTATAGGAGGAATAAATATGGAAATTCTCCAGTAGCTCTGTGGGCTCGTTGACCAAAACACACCTAATATTTGTATGATGAAACATTGTGAAAAATGTGGTTATAGTAACCGTTGAAGTAATGAAGTAGTATGAAATAAAAACTTTTATGTTAATTGGAATCAGAAAAAAAATAAAGCTGATAATGATATGACTAACAAATTAATGGGAATTAGAAGTTTTGAAGAGAAATACCAACTTGTTTAAAGAAAAAGAAGGCGTCAAACTGATAGAAAGTAGGTTTTAATTGGATATTAGGCAGAATTTTTTCCCTATGAGGGTGCTGAGACCCTGGCACTGGTTGCCCAGAGAAGCTGTGGGTGCCCCAGAAATGGCCTGATCTAATAGTAAAATTAATATCCTTCCTAGATGGCAAGAAAGTGTTTCCATTAGAGCTTGGGCTTCTTAGCACAGTCTTTATGGTTAGTGCAGAATTAATAATTTTCATGAGAGAATTTAGAATTTACCAAAAGTCATCTGCAAGTTGTCTTCTACATAAATTATTCACAGTCATCAGGGAGATGTTTCCAAATAAATCAGTGCAGGTTTTAACACTTGACTGACAGGAAGAAAAGAAAAGAGAAGGATATTTCTGTGCTTCTACTGTGGTGTGCCATGAAGATTGTCATTTGCAATTTTGTGGAAAACAGCTGTGGTAGTGTTAAAATTGACATTGGAAAGAATGTTGCTGGAGAAGCCACCTTGGATGGAAACAGGTAATAATTTTCCTCTCAAGACAGTGGTTACTCTGACCTTCTCTAGTTTTCTGACACAGTCAGTTTGGACATAAATGTTAAAATATAAGGTCTCTTCTCTTAAATCCTATGTCCAGTGGTGTTTTCCTCACTCCTGTGGGTGAGGAGTGCAATGAAACCTTGCAGCTCTCCTCATGACAATACAGCTCCTTGATAAATACTCACGTCAGGGTTGATGTTTCCATAAAGATGCTGGAGGAAAATATGTGATTTAAATAGACTACATTGGTCTAAGAGTCTGGTGTGTACAAGGAGCAGGTAGAATTTCTTCCTTTGCATGATTTCACTCCAGTGGTGGTGTCCTAGCATATGGTAATTCCCCCAGAAAATATCACAAAATCCATACCAGGGCTTGCTTTGCTCTCTTCAGTTAGTAGAGGTTAGTTACATTATACCTTGCTTAATTCTCTCAAGCAAGTTCAACACATTTAAAGCCTTTCCCTCTCCCTCCTCCCTGCTTAATTATAGGTAGAAATGCCTGTGACTGGAGAGGTGAAAACTTATTTGAATTATTTAAGCAAAGTAGCCTTATAATTTTTTTCTGCCTTGTTTAAAATTATTTGAAAATCTAATGGGGTGTGATTTAACATGATTCATTTAACATGAATTTGCAGAGCAAATTGTATGAGTGTCTCAGTTCAGCAAACAGTAATTTTCAAGGTAGTGCTGCACAAGGAGGCTGTTTAAGGGAAGGTTATTGTGAAAATACATGGTGTTTTATAATGCAAGAGAATGGTGCAAAGAAGCAGGGAGTCTGGAGGGTGACAAAGCTTGTTCTGGGAAGGAATGCCCTCTAGCTTAAGCTTAGCCTCTCTGTTTTGGAGGAGCCAGTGTTCCTTGAGCCAAAGAGGAAGCAAAGGGAAGAGCAGGAATCCACAGCTGAGCTGTCAGGGCATTTCACTGAGAAGGGGATGGTGGCTCCCACAGCTGTCTCTGCATTCCAGCCACTGGGCAAAATACCTGCACAGGATCTCTCAGGATCATGTTTTAAAGTCTGCCCAGTGCCCTGAAAGGATACAGGTACCTGCCTTTAGGAGAATGTGCTAAAGTGTGGGTCCAAGGCAGGCACTGGCATCTTCCTGCAGCACTGACGGATGTGTTCTGGTAACCAACAAAATTTTGGTCAGATTCCCCTTTCCCACTCGTCTCCCCGAGTATCTCCATCTCAGAGACACATACTTACAATGGAGCAGGGGCTGAGAAGTGCAGAATTTTGGAGCACAAGAGAGAAATCTCTCTGGGAGGCTTGGAAAACACGGGGCATTTCAAAATAGCATTTGCACTGCTTCTTGCTAGTGGAAAATGGGGTAGCTCTGTTCTTAAAAAGGAAGCTGGGTGTTGCACTGAGGAGGAGATACAAATTCTCATAGACATCCTGACTGCATCTATATTAGAAAACAAAATGTGCCCAGGACCATTCCCTGGCACTGAGGCCAGCTGGCAGGAGCCAGGCTGAGCTCCTGCTGCCAGAAGCTCGCTCTCAAACAAGGTGTTCAGCACTCAGCCTGCTGGGCTCCCTTCCTGCCCTCTGCTCATTCCCACATCCTGCCCAGGAAGTATTTTGGGAGAGGGTGCTTGGGTGCAGATTTACCAGCCTGACCAGGAGCCTTTAATTGTGATTAATTGCTTGGGAACAGTCCCTCCAACTCTTGAGGTGGCAAGTGTAGATACAGCTTTGATGCCTCTTGCTCTCAGGCAATTTTTGGGGTATCTTAAAAGCTTTACACATTTCCCCCTATTGGCACATTCTTAAACAATAATCAGTCTCTATTCAGTGAGAACGTTTTTCCTGCCAAAATCTGTTCTCATCTAATTCTGTTTCCACCTGCACTCATCTATATGCAACTCTAACTAAAAATCACCACACTCTTCCAGCTGCACACAGAGGAGCACAAGTGGGTCTGACAGTGGGAGGGGGATGCTGTTGCTTTGGTTTTTGGCTGATTTTCCTGTTTGCCTGGCCCTAGTGTAGGCTTTATCTTGTGTTTCAGTTGCTGCATCTTCTAACTCTGCTTAGAACTCCAATTGAGGCCCTGGTGACCAAGCACATCCCCTGGTCTTGCTATCCAGCAGGATGCACCAGGGATTGACTGTACATTAAAATAAAAAATACCCAATAAAAATACAAGGAAAGGGTGGGGACACGCTGAATTCTAGGGCTGAAGAAACCACAGACCACCCAGCACAGGCAGCAAGTGAATCAGCACTAGAATTCTGTGGGCTTTAAGATGAGCCTACATGCCAGTGGTCCCCAGGGAATGGAACATGAGTTAAATTCAGTCAGAGGGAGAAGAAAAGGTGCATGTCTAGAAGTGAACTTCCACTTAAAATCTTTTCTGTAATCCATGGATCTTGACAGCTCTAACTACAATAGTTCAAGATGTTAATACTGTCAACCACCCCAAGAAGGGGGTGAGAAGTAAATCCCCTCTGAAGGGACAACTAAGGACAGGTTGATGGGATTTTTCCTTCAGCAGATGAGTGAGCACATGGTTTAGTGTGGATGTCATAAAGAAAAGACCACCAGAATGTGGAGGTTGGAATGCTGAGGTGCACCACCTGGGAAAAAAGTGATAGAACTTTTTGTGCCAGGATATCACTTCTTGAGGTCTGGTTCATCAAGTAAGGCTGAAAACTCTGTTTACTGTATTTATGAGTTAATATTTAGAGACAGGACACATAGTGAAATGCACATGTAGAAAACATGAAGATTTGCAAGCAAGCAAAAGTGTAATTTAGGTGCCAAACACATCCTGGAGGTGAGCAGATGCAATCATCATCAGAGCCAGTAAGGGGAGGAAAGCTTTCTAGTGATTTCCCTAAGGAAGAGCAGTTGTAAAGTCATTTTTGCAGCATTCATGGAAATATATATTTAAAATATCTCAGAAGCATGCCCTGCACTCTGTTCACTCTGTAGCTGCAGATTAGTTCTGCTGAAGTCAACTGGATTCCACTCCAGGAATCCCGCTCAGATAGATTGGAGCTCTCCAGCCACATCCTTTGTTTTGCTTGACTCCTGACAGCCCAAATTAAACTGAGATCTCTCTTAATAGCGAGGGAATGCTGGTGGCATGTACTATGGGCATGGTGTACCAGCAATAATTTTCCTGCCTGAACTCAGCGTGGCCAAATGGCAGCATGGCATGTCCTGGCTGCACTCGTCTCTCAGGCAGGGCAGGTGGTGCTGGGGAGGGGTGTGAAGGGTCCGAATTTGGAAGAGAAAATAATCAGAGGCTGATGACTGGAACAAAATGCTCAAGCCAAAATGCTTTCTCCCTAGGGAAGCTCTCCCACAGCCAGATGCAGTGTTGTTTAGCTGTCTGGATTTCATTCCAGGACTGCACGTGGCTCTTAAGGTCCTGCCTGGGACTTTTTGTCTGCTGTTGGGTAGCAAACCCAAACAAACAGGAAGTCAGGCTTGAACAGGACTCTCACATATCATCCACTTCTCATCTCTGTAAAACCCATCCCCATTCTCTTGTCTGATTTCTAATTGAATCGTCATGGGTATAAAATCACACTGTAAAATTTCCTCCTCTCGTTTGCAGAGAGCCCAGAGGCAGGAGCCAGTGTAACATACTTGGAATTTGTTTTCCTTTTTAGAAGGGGCTTGCATTTTGGGTATTTTTTTTTCCTGGGCTAATGCACATCTGATGTCAGGCTCCCCAGATGAGAATGGTTAGACTGGCATTGACATTTTTAGAAATATGTGCGAATGGAAAAAGATCCTGGGAATGCTGCCAATGGCTGATTTTGTAAAGTTTTAGTCTCTGTTGGATAGGAACCATGAACCAGGTACCTGTACTGAAAAGAAGCCTTACTCATAAAGTGTCTTGCTCAGGTGTATGCCAGACTTGCCTTCTCAATTTAAAGAGAGGGCAGGAGTGAATTTCAGCAGGCTGTGACTCAGCCAGGCAATATTCAATTCCCCTTTCTGATCAGATGGCAAACAGCCAATTAGCATCTTTCCCAAAGAGGGGTACAGCAACAGGAGAAGTTCCTGGCAAAAAATGGATTTTCCAAAGTTTAACTGGGAAGTGGTGTAGACAAATCTGCCTGACCTGTGGCTTTTACCTCTAGTTTGGTGCTGACATGACTGGGACAAGCCAGCTTAGAGCTGAGCTGGTTTGCAGTGAACCAAACCTGCAGCTTTCTGATTCCTGGTAAGCTGGTGGAATTTGGAGGATGAGTGCAGCTGACTGCTGGTGCTGTGAATGTCAGCAATTTTTCTGGGCTTGGTGGGGGCTTGTGTTTGCTGTCTCATCAGAGCAGGTGCCTTGTGAGCAGGCTCCCACTGAGTGAGCAGGGGCTGGCAGGGAGTGGCAGGGTCCTGCAGAGCTTGTGCTGAGCTCCTGCTGTCCAGGAGGATCAGGATGTGCTGAGCTGCCCCTGCCTCAGTGCTCCAGACAGCCAGCATGGCTCTCCTCCAGCTTGGGTGGGCACATCAGCCATCCCAGCACAGTGGCAGGGTGCTTTTGTGCACACCATCCTTCTCCCATCCCTCTGTCTCTTCTGCAGGCTCAGCAGGCTCTGCCTCATCATCATCTCCCTCCCAGTTTCCGTACTCCAGGCTGAGTGGATGGGGCTGTGCCTAGTGCTCCTTATTGAACAGTCCTCTTCAACATATTTGTCAACCACCTGGATGCAGGAGTTGAATTCACCCTGAGCAGGGTTGCTGGTGATGCCAACATGTGCCATAGATGGCTGTTCTGGCCCCAGCAGGGCTCCCAGGGTTGGCTCATGTTGGGGATGGTTTCCCACACTGTGGCTTAGTGGTGGCCTTAGCAGTGTCAGGAAAATTAAGCCACAAACACCAGAGGTTTATGTCCGAAAAGGAGACAGATGAGTCCTTTTACTTTATTCGAATAAAGGGAGAGGCCATGGGGCATTCCCCTGGGATCTCTTGAATTTTTTGGAGGATGCAGCCTCCTTTTTATCCCAATTTCCCGGCCACATTTCCCTCTCTCTTTCCCCATGGGCTGAGGTACTTGAGAGGTACAGACTTCCCAGAATGTCTGATACCTTAAGATTCCCCTCTAATGTATAACCCTCCCTTGTAATTTTTAATTCTTATGGAATTCATGGTTTCCCCCCATTGTTTCTTTCATCTTTCAATATCCAATTTCATTTATCAGCAAACCTACAGTTTGTTTGTAAAGGCAAATATCTTTTTTTCCCTTTCATCAATCAGTGGAATCCTTCCCATTGTTTCTTTTATTTCTCAGTGCTAGTCTTATCTACCAGCAGACCCACACCTTGTTTTCACAGACAAATCCCTCATTTCTCTCAGCAGGATGTTCAGGTGCAGCTATTTTCACACAAGGTTGGCTCTGTGCAGCACTGCAGAAATAGGTTTATATCAGCTCTGCAGACAGCAGTGGACTGAGCTGGGTTCAGTCTGGACAAGGGTTTGGTGGATTTTTAGTCACTCTGTTGTTCATCAGTAGCTTTTGAACTCGTTAGCCATTTCCAACCAACTTTGGCAAAAGGACACTGGCCTTGAAGAGGATAACTTCTTTTTACAGCTTTTGGAAAGGTACCTGGCTGCTTGGGGGAAATAGAGACTGGAATTAAAACTGCTTCTCCTAGGCAAAAGCTGTGGCATGACCTGTCCTAGACTATTCCTCTATCAACACAGGAGAGACCATGGTATGTTCACAGACTTCTCTAAAGTGCTGCAAATGCTAATTAGATGGGATTTACAGGGTATCAGCAAGAAGCAGAGTTGTGCTTAGAAATAAGGCAAACAGTGCCTTGTATCTTGAGGTAGAGCTCCTTCCTTCCTTCCTTCCTTCCTTCCTTCCTTCCTTCCTTCCTTCCTTCCTTCCTTCCTTCCTGGAATCCTTCCTTCCTTCCTTCCTTCCTTCCTTCCTGGAATCCTTCCTTCCTTCCTTCCTTCCTGGAATCCTTCCTTCCTGGAATCCTTCCTTCCTGGAATCCTTCCTTCCTTCCTTCCTGGAATCCTTCCTTCCTTCCTGGAATCCTTCCTTCCTGGAATTCTTCCTGGAATCCTTCCTTCCTTCCTGGAATCCTCCCTGGAATCCTTCCTAGAATCCTTCCCAGAATCCTTCCCTCCCTTCCTCCTGTAAAGGTTGAGGAAACAAAACCTTGAGTTTAAAGCTCGTGTCCTTTTCTGCTGCACTGCAGTGCTGAGCTTGGAGGGGCAGGAGGAAAAGAGGGAAGGCTTTACCAGGGCAGAGTTTACAAGAAGAATGGATCTGTGTTTACATTCTTAGGCTGTGCTCATCACAGGTTCTCTGGATGATGCCATATCAAATGTGTCTAGGGCCAGTCCTGTTCAGTTTTTTATCAAGGACCTGGATGCACGAGTCAAACACACCATGAGGAATTAGCTGGTGCCACCAAACTGGGAGGTGCTGTTGACTTTGTACAGGGTCAGGAGGCCTTGAGAGGTTGGAGATTTGGTCTGTGAGCCATGGGATGAAATTTAGCAACAGCAAATTCTGGATTCTGCACCTGGAACAGAGGAATGCTGGGCTCAATATACACTGGGTGAGGAGTGCTCAGACAGTTGGCCTTTCCAACTGAAAATATTATATTTTTTGTTCTATTATCTAAAGCTATGAATCACCCTGGAGAGAGGGCAGTCATGCTTGATTGGTGCACGCAGGCAAATCTGGGTGAGGATCAGAAGGCATTGGATGTGCTGCCATTGTTAAGTAAGGCTGCAGAATTTTGTCAGTGATGGATTTCTGGTGAAACCTGTTCCAAACCAGTGATGAAATGCTCACCAGACCAGACACTTGCAACACTTCAGACTTTATACCATGCAAAGAACACGGTGTCTCTACCAAACCAGTGGTGAACAAGAAGAACCTCCTGTTGGAAATATGATTTTTACATTATTCTTGTGATGCTGTGAAGTCTGCCTCATGACTGTTGAACACTCAGCCTCTCTCAAAAAGCAGCCTGGTTTTGAAAGGTAAGGAATCAGAATTGAATTCTGCCTCTGCTGCAGAAGAGAGGCAGCGGCCCAAACATCCTCACCTTGAAGCCTGTCATGACTTCCAGGTCTAGAAGAATCTTCAGTGAAAGCTCTGTATGTGCTTTATTTTCCCTTTATGTTCTTTTACCATGGTAAATTAAGTGTAGCAGCCCGCTGCAAAACAAATGGAACGTAATCTGCCATTTTTTCTCTTGACCATTTTGAAACTGTCTGTTCAAATAGCCAAAGAATGGCATGCAGGCAGTTTGTGAAATCATTTTGCATGAAGGGATTTCAAAAAGCTTCCCCAAAAGCTACCTACAAGTTATTAACTCACATTTGGGAACCATCTGCCCAGTGGCTTTTCAAAATAATGCTATAAGCACACAGGCTAAAAGCAAGAAATATCTTACAAAAACATATTTTCCAGAAAAAAAAAAAACAAAAAGGAGGGGGGGAAGAAAATAGAAAAAAGAAAAGGCAAAATCTGCAATAACTGAGCCTTACCTTTTCTTATACCCTAGGTGGTAAATCAAAAGGTGTTTGGGATCAAAAGTGTATCTGGGGCTTGGCAACAACACATATGTTCTGAAAATCATCTTGTAGTTCCTATTGCAGAATTTTGACCTATTTTGCTCCTGCTACATTTATTTGGGGAAGATGCAGTGCATGTAAAAAGGACATTAATGTGGGTCTTCAGATTTTGAAGGCAAGAATTTACAGCAGTTTATCTTCTCTAGAGAATGATTAGAGGTTGAAGACGTTTGTTTTTTTTTTAAATCTGTAAGGCTTCACCTACATGGGAACACTTGGGAAGTCTAATCTGAATAGGAGTTAGGAAAAAATCGTTCTTAATTATGATGACTCAAAATATTGCAGACTCCTTTGTCGATAATCATATCTAATAATAAGGGTTGGCCTGACATGTGTAACTGTGTCCACTTTGGAATACTAAAACAAATTTAATCTTTATTGTTTAGAAGGAGAATGGCTGTGCAGGGGCAAACATGGTTTTTTCCTAGGTAGACCATCCCCATTTTTAAAAGTCATCTCAGAAGTCACTGCCGACAGAGATGCCATCTCCATAATTTTCTGTCCACAAAGGGAACACTTCAACAAGGTGCTGAGCAACATTTTTTTGGTGTGCTGCATTCCTTTTATCACCTGTGGGTGCTGAGGGCCATTGGTATCACCCATGGTGAAGTACAGGTGGCATTGAGGGTGACCTGTGCTGCTCAGTTATGTCATAGGTGTTACTAAATTTCACAGGCATTGAATGAAGAGTAACTTAATCCTGTAAGGGATGAAAAAACCTTTACCAATCTTAGCTGCAGAGAACTAACCCCTGGGATAAATCCAGGATCCCAGAGATGATAAATGTCCTTACAAAAAGGCTGAGAGAACTGGGATTGTTCAGCCTGGAGAGGAGAAGGATTGGGGGGACCTCATTGTCCCTTCCAGTGCCTGAAGGGAGCCACAGGAAAGATGGAGAGAGACTCTTGACAAGGGCCTGGAGTGACAAGACAAGGGGGAATGGCTTCACACTGACACAGAGCAGGGTTAGATTGGATATTGGGAAGGAATTGTTCCCTGTGAGGGTGGGGAGGCCCTGGCACAGGTTTCCCAGAGAAGCTGTGGCTGCCCCATCCCTGGAAGTGTCTCAAGGCCAGGCTGGACGGGGCTCTGAGCAACTTGGGCTAGTGGAAGGTGTCCCTGCCCATGACAGGGGATGGAAGTGGATGATCTTTATCAACCCAAATCATTCTGTGGTTCTGTGACTGGAATTTGGACCACAGAGATGCCCACTCTACCCTTAATTACTTCAAATTTGGTTTGGACTCTGAAGACCTGTCCTGCTGTAGAATTGAATGGATGTTTTGCAACTGGCTTCAGCAGACAGAGAGAGGATGAAATAGCACTGCTGCTGGTTTTGGTAAACTTCCCCACTGCTGGTTGGATGGAGCAGGGGTTGGTCTGAGCCCTGCTTTGAACTGGTGGCAAAAATCACTTTGGAAAAGGATCAGGGTGAGGCAGTTATTGCTCACTGTCAGCTTGGAGCCTAAAGTATGATTCAGTCTGTTCTGTGGTCTCTTATATAAAAGGCTGGGTGTCACTGTCAGTCCATAATGCTTAAGCTGGGGAAAATGGAGCTGGAGTAGGTGGGAACAAGTCTAGGCAAATGGGACTTCTGGACTTTCCATAAGAAAACTTACCTGGGGAGTTTAAATACTGAACTGATGTGTAAAGACCTTATGTAGCACCACAGAATGCCAGATTAGTGCTTGCTATTTGAAAAGATACCTGGAATAGCAGTTATTCCATGTTTTTATTTTCTGTAATTTATAATCTGGATATTTCCTTCAGTGTCCTGGCCCTTTGGAATCCAGTTCAGTTTTTGGCTTCTTTGATTACCTGTGTCACTAAGTTCCACAGCCTAATAACATCTTGTGTTAAAAAGTAATTCCTTTTCCTGCTTTCATATTTTCTGCTGTGGATCATTCACACCATCTCCTGTAAGGCTTCTTAGCCAGTTTTAATCTCCAGCACCTAAAGCTGGATCCTAAAATGGGCTGATCCATGTATTGCTATAAAGATATTTTCACTTTTCTTTCTCATGCACCCTGTCACTGCTACAGCTATGACCTCACCTTGTGTGGTGAACTCAAGCCTTTGCAGGCAGTGAAACTCTTCACTGGTGGTCTCTCACAGATAGATTTTAGAGCACTGACTCTAAATTCTAAGTGGTGGCAGCCAGGTCTCTTGAATATTCACCATTGGTTAAGTGTCAGGCTGATTCAGATTTCAATTTGGGCTGGCTTCTTTTTAATCAGCATCACTATAAATACCCAGAATGTATTTTTTTCAAAACACAGACAAAAGTTTAGAGATCTGTGATACACATGAGGATTTTTTCTTACATATTATACAGCTGCAAGTTTTACTGGCCATTTTGCTGTGTGTTCACCCAGCTTATTCCTCTTTCTCTGAAGAATCTCAGCATTCCTTTTGTCCCAGCTATTGTAAATTAATTGAGCATTTGCAGGCTACTCTGTCTCATTTCTATCTTTCCAAAGAAAATTTAAATATTCAGTGGAACACAAGCACCAGGGAGCCTTGTCTGGTTTTCTCCCATGGTTACACCAGGTGTGTCACTCACTGAGAGAGGACATTCAGCCTTTCTTGAAGCAGTTGCAGGCTTCACAGGAATAAATCCCTTCCAGTTCCTGAAGGGACAAAGATGGAGAGGAATGTTTTACAAATGTAGTGACAAGACAAGGGGCAATGGCTTCACACTGACACAGAGCAGGGTTAGATTGGATATTGGGAAGAAATTGCTCCCTGTGAGAGTGGGGAGGCCCTGGCACAGGTTGCCCAGAGAAGCTGTGGCTGCTCCTGAAACATCTTTTGCTCCTTTTCAGTTTGTGAATGTCTTGGTTCTTCCTACAAGCACCAGTCATTAACAGGACTGTGTCCCCAGGCTGCCCTGTTAGCTCTGCCAGCCTCCATGAGTCACAGCAACACCTCCCACCAGCTCCAGCAGCACCTGTGGAAATCACACACTGTCAGACTCAACACTGCCTTGTGCCAGACTAAATTTGCCTTTGCCATAGGCAAACCTGGCCTGATGCTGCAGTTTATGATGGGAGTTGCTGTTGTTTCAGTAAAGCCTGTGTTTTTCTGATGGCAAGGTGCTCCTGGTCTACATTCCCAGTTCTCAGATAAAAAAAAATCTGTGCTCACAGAGTCAGTGTAGGAGCAGGAACAGAGGAGAGGCAATGCCACAGAAAGATTGCTCTAATACTGCTGAACATACCAAGGCTGGTCTAATTAAGATGGAGGTGAAAGAGTTAATCTAGGCCTTGCCTTGGCAGCCAAAGGGTAACTTTGGGTAATTGCCACTTTGGGTAAGTCCCAGTCCTGATGCAGTGGAAGACACTTGGTGTGGTGCCACTGACTTCACGGGGGTCAGAACTGAGCTCAGGGCTCAGTTTAGACATTTTGGACAGGCTCAAGTAAAGGATACTGAGCTCTGCCAAGAGCTTAAAATGAATCCAGCCACCACACAATCAGGTAGTTCCTTAGGAAAGTTTGTTTGACTCGTCAGAATTGACACTGGATTTCAGATGTGTATTTGCTTAATTACTCTTTTGATAAAACCCATTATTAAGCAAGTCTTCTCTCCATCTGGTGCTGATCTGACTTAAAATACAGCAAGATTGGCAACTCATTAATTCATGGACAGAATAAGTATAAAATTTGCATAAATCAGTTAATATTAGAAATACAAAACCTGTAGTTTCTTGAAAAAGCAAACTGTGAACCCTTCCTCTTAGGACAGAAATTCTTTGTGAGATGGAGAAGTATCTCACACATTTCTCATGACAAAATATTTAGGAGTGATGTTTGGGTTTTTCATATTTCTTTCCCATTAATTCTTGTTCCAAATATAGAACTATACTTGTCTTGAAACTGGTGACACTTCGTGTTCAAGGCAAATTTCCTGCTCTTTAATGATGTAGTTTTATTTTTAAGGCTTTAATCTTACATCAATAATTTTAAGTGCTTTCCAGTGATGCTCTGAGCAAGGAACTACCATCCTTCTTTGTTGTTTTCAGTCAGATGACATTTTTCTCCAATGGTAGGCATCCATTTGCCGTGAAGGTTGAGTTCCAGGAATGCAGTGTACAGATGTGAGGCAATTTTGATCATTGCTCTCTGGAAATTATAGTGACTATATACATTTTAGTATTTAGTTTACTCTCTGGATTGCAACTCCTTCTTCTGGATCACTAGAAGGAAATCACACAATCACACTATTTTTTGTTTTGTTTTTGTTTTTGTTTTTTTTTTTAATATTAAAAGTCTTGTTTAAAATTAACCACCCTGCTCCAGCTTGTAGGAAATGGGAGTTACCATCTGTGAGAGGTGGCAAAGAGCTCATCTCCCCTATGATTGAGGAAACCTTTACCAGAGAACTTGGGATTGAATCTGGAATGTTTCCACAAAAAATGTCTCTTGCACCTAACATCCTCCAGAAAAAAACAGTTCATGCTTTGCTCTCACTTGACAAAAGTGTCCCTGCATTTGCCTTTCCTTGTGTTTGGAGAAGAGTAGGAGGCAGTGCAGAGACAAACTCCATGTGAATGGAAAACTGCTCTTTGCAAGTCATTTCCTGACTGTTCTGAGTGATTGCTTTCACAGAATCCTTAGAGCTGGAAGGGACCTCTGGAGCTCATCCATTCCAACCCCCCTGTCCAGGCAGGGTCACCAAGGGCAGGTGACACAGGAACACATCCAGGTGGATTTGGAATGTCTCCACACACTCACTGGACAGCTGTTCCAGTGCTCTGCCACCCTCAGTGGAAAGAATTCCTTCCTTGTGTTGTGGTGAAACTTCTTGTTTTAGTTTATGGCCCTTGCTCCCTGTCCTGTCACTGAGCACCACTGAAGAGAGCCTGGCACCATCCTCTTGGCACCCTCTTTGAGATATTTATATGTCCTTTCCTGACCTTTTGTGCACCTCAGGTGATAAGATAGAGCTGAGAAGTAAGAAAAGGAAAGGGTTCCTCAGGATTCATAGAGTCTGCTTAGAACAGCTGCAGACAAAGGTTCAGAACAGGAGATTGCAGCTCAGGACAAACCTTACTCTAAAGGACTCCTCACAGGTGTTTGACAGCAAAAACTTGTTTAACTCAGTAGTACTAAGGAGCCTCTCTGTTAAACAGAAAGCTCACAGCAGGACACTGCTGCATTAACAAGATTTTCTCTGGCTGCTCCAGTTCCCTTTAGCTTTTTTTAATTTTTCTTTTTTTCTGTAATCGTCTTTCAAACTGCAGCAACATTTGTTGTCCTGAGGTGCTGACTCCAGTGGAAGAGATTTTAGTGGAAGCTTCTCCTGCAGTGTGCTTCATTTCAGGTCAGTAATCACATCCTCCTCAGCCTCTCCTGGGGCTCTCACATTGATCATCCTCCAGCTGGAGGAGTTGTCTGAGAGGAAGGGCATGACTGTTGTGTTGAGATATTTCTAGACTGAGGGTGGACTGAGGGAAGCTTCTGCCCTTTGGATTCGGGGGAGACCTGACATTTGGATGTGGTGTGGATGTGCAAGCTGTCAGCTTTCCTGCTCCATGGTGCACATCTGCCCCCCTGCAGGCAGATGTGTTGGGGAGGGACACGAGGAGAGGGCAGAGCATGTGATGGGTGGCTTGAGCTGGTGTTTGGGTTCTCAGCAGCAAAGTCTCTGCTGGATGAGGCTGTTTCACCAACAAAAGGCTCATTGACTGTTCTGAGTCATCAGCAGCAGTCCATGTGAAGCACTTGAGTCGATGTGACTGGGTAGGAAGTTTGCCCCAGGAGAAATCTGGAAAACAAAATATCCACAGAAATAAAACATGCTTTATGTTTTCCAGTGTACCTGGAGAGCCAGATTGGAGCAAAAAGAAAAAGCAGGAGGCCAGGGGATCTAAAAACTTGTGAGAAAGTGCTATTTGACATATTTGAAGTTTTCCTTGGAAGCTGAAATCGCAAGTGATCCTTCTGCTAAAGTAACTCCAGAACCAACTGACTCCTACCTACCTTCTCAGCAAAAAAGGGCATTACTTTGGCTAGATACACTCTAAGGTCCTGGAGAGCCCATTGCTTCAGTACCTGTGCAGAGGAATCTTGCTACTGAGTGGAATTCTCATACCTGAGTTAGGATTTTATTCTCCTTTCCCCAGATAAACGCCTTTTTTTGGCAAGATGTAAATATTCTGTGGACAAGGCTTCTTTGACACTTCCAATGAAGTTCATTTTTGAAAGCAGCAGGGCAAAAGAGGAGGAAACATCTGGAGTGATATTTATCCATTTTTTTCTGGTATGAGTATTTTTTTTGAAGGGTGATGTAGTATCTAGTTGCTGCTTGAAGTACTCCTAGCCTAGAGAATACTTGCTTGTTCATATAAAGAGAGAATCTTCTGTGCTCTTGGCTTCTCACTGGCTAGGAAATACCCCCAGGAAGATGGAGGTGGAATTTAATGTACAGGAAAAAGAGGGAATTGTGATTCTTGAGCAGAGGCTGTTAGCACTCAGTGAAGAGGTAAGAGTAAGTAATTATGCTTCCTCTGATCAGCCTCATTTCTGGGAGGAGGTGGAATTTAGGTTCTTAACTAGCAAACTCCGTGTTACTTCTGGATTTAAAGAGAAGCCAGAGTCCAGGCATTAGAGGAACTGAGTCCACTGGGAATGTGAGTGCAAGATTCTACAGCAGCAGACTGTACTGGGCTTTAGATGTTCTGCATTTTGGATCCCAGTAGCTATATGTGCAGTTAGTAAGGATTTTGACATCTAATTCCTCCTGTGACTTAGCCTTCCCATCCCACATCAGGGAACTGTGGTTTGGCCTTAGGAAGCATCGACCCTGGATGTTCTGCCTAGAGTGGCATTGAGGACCATATCCCTGAGGTGATAACCAAGATATGTGTCAAGGAGCAGCTCTTTCACCCATCTTGAATTACATTCACCTGTCTCTCAAGAGCCCTTTCTCACCTCACAGGTTGAGCCCTGTACTTTCACTGAAGGCTGGTGCAGTGCCAGCTTTCCATGAGATTGTCTGGAACTGGGAGACTTGCATCCCAACACATCACTAAGGCTGTAAAAACAAGGAAGAACTGCAACCCTCACAAGTGCTGGAGACAGCTTGCCAAGGAGGCTGCAGCAGCCAGAGCAGGTATGTGATAAACCAGTAAATTCTGTTGCCTCTCTGTGTTTTCCAGAGCGACCTGGAGCTCAAGCAGGAGCGGTGTTCTCCCGACGGCTCTCCACAGCTTCCCTAACACCACTGAGCCACGAGACCGAGGCAGAAATTCCAGTGAGGGGAGGGTGTGAGTCATGAGATGGTGAGTGAAGGAAACAGCAGGATAAAAATAACAGAGCCCAGTGTGATGCAGAATATTAATCTCTTGCCCTGTGTTATCCTTGCTTGTATTACAGGCACCGCTCTGCTGTAGTGTAGATGCTCTGCTGCTCAAAACAGATCCCTCAGTGCTACTCAGAAAGATTATGGCTCAGGATGCCAGATTGCAGGGACTCCTAATACTCGTGCCTTTAAGTTGGCTGAAAATTCTTAATCAAGAAATTCCTGCTGTAAAATACGTAACCAAAGAGCGTCAAAATGCTGTGTTCGTATTTTCCATGTTTACATGGAAATGTCAATTTCAGCTAATTTGACATTAGCTGAAAGAAATTTATTTAGTCAAAATTTAAATGAGTAAAGTCCCTTTCATTTCCCAACCTTCTTTTTTCTGCCTCTCTCTCCTTCTTCCTTCTAAAGGAGAAAAGAAAGGAGAAGAGTATGAAAATTCAAGTTTCTTTCTAGCTAACATAAATCAGTAGGGAAAAAAGTAGGAAAAGTGGAATTGGTAAAATAAAATTAAAAAAAAAAAAAAACAAATATTTTATTTTGAGATATGAATCTCTCTTTTTCTACTCAAATCTGCCATCAGATTTGCTGAGCTTCGTTCTGAGATCACTCACAACAAAATCAGGATCCCTTCTAGGGAGCGTTTCCAGCTCAGCCAGTGTGAGGTTTCTAACCCAGTCCCCTTGGCATCTCCTCTAATCACTGGATAGTGATTCTTCAGAGAGCTCTTGGGAGCTTAGGAAGCCTCTTACTCTGGTATTTTTCAATCCAGTCAGGAATCTGGGCACCATAAAGACACTAGGAGCTTTTCCTTTAACTTCAAAGGATGCCAGCTCTGGCACTGAGGCTTCACTGCAGATTAACACGTGGGGAGCTCTTCTGGCAGAAACTGCCTTTGGTATTTCGCAGTGGGGAGAACTGTTTATTTCATTTCACACAGATTCAGTTCAAACCCTTGCCAAAGGAGTTCACTTTGCTGCTTTTTTTTTTTTTTTTTTTTTTTTTTTTTTTTTTTTTTTTTTTCGTTTAAGTCCATTTTGGG
>VXBI01004479.1:299157-333331 GCA_013397375.1 Toxostoma redivivum
TTTTGATGTTGTTTGCCTTTGTTTCGTGTAAGTCACTTTTGGGCTTAAGTTCACCTTCAAGAATGTGCAAAACTTTACCAAAACTGGGGAACAGCCTCCTGAGACAGGCAGGGAGGCAGCTGTGTGGTCCCCACGCTGCAGGGCTCACAGGGTGAAGGATCAATATTTGTAGGGCTCCCTCTCCTCTTTGTCCTTTCAGAGCTGCTTTATGAAGTGGAGCATTTGCACCCCTGCTGAAAGAAGGCACCATTGAATTGTGATAGATTTAAGAGGGGGTGTGTGTAAAATCGTGTGGTTCAGGTGTGCAGTTATGGTCAGAGTACTCCTTGCTCCCTTTCAGACCCCGTTGAAACCAAATTCTTTGATCCCATTAAGCTGAAAAATCCCTTTTTTTCTGCTTTTTTCTTTTCTATTTTGTCTTACAGAAGCTGCCTGGGAAGCTACTTGGGAATAACTTTTCTGGTTTTAAATACTCTTCTTAAGCAATCTCCTGTTATTTTTTACTTTTATATTTCCATCTATTTAACTTATTCCCATATACCAAGTCTTTTTTATTTTCCAATGCGTAAAGAAAGAAAGACTTATTTTGGAAGTTCTACAAAAATGGAAGTCATTGTAATCATGATTTGATGTCCTTGGAACGCACTTTATTTACTATTTGTTTTTATTAGGACATTGTTTGAACGTAACTTTAAGCCCAATAAGGTTCCAGGACTAATCTCCTGGGAGAGGATATTTATGGTCCATATTTTCAGAGAGGGAGATTGGAAGTAGAAAAAGGCTTAAGTATTTAGGCCTCACTTCAGCTCTGAAGGCAGGGGAAATCTGCAAATAGTCACTTGACCAGTTGGAGTGGAGGGTGGCATGTGCAGATGCCCAGCTCCAAGGGGCACTTGCATTCCATGTGTGCTCATTCCAAGCAGAAACGTGGGCCTCAGATTGTGTGCATTACTGCAGGGGGAGCTGACCTATTTTTCTGGAGAGGAAAAATCTACCATAAAAATCTAATTTGCAAGGATTGTGGGAGTGGAAACAGGGCTGTTATTTTTCTCTAGGATATTTGGTTATGCAAACAAATTGATGAGGGAGAAAGTTCGAGCAGGAAAACTGCTGGTGGTGCTCAGCATCACTCAATTAATTGTAACAATCTTGAAAGGAAAGTGAAATTATGGTGACTCTTTCAGAGAATCAGAGAATCATAGAATGATCTGGGTTGAAAGGGACCTTAAAAATCCTCTAGTTCCAACCCCCTGCCATGGGAAAGGACACCTTCCACTTTGTTCTAAGCCATAATATTGTTCCAGTGTGGAGCCTAATGGTTTTTCCTCGTTAATTACTGCAGCTTTTTGCATGACACTCTCCTAATTGCCTTCCTCCTGCAGACACTGACCATTAGGAAGACACTGCTGCAGATTCTGAAACCAAACCAGCCTATTCCTTGTTCTCAGGTCATCTTGGGTTGGAAGCTGCTGAAAAACTTCCTTGTGGATTAATACCTGTGATGTCCCCATCATCCCCATAATTGGATTTCTTCACTGGCATTGCTGAAACACTGGTCTGCTCCGAGGTTTCTCTCATAGAGGAATTGTTCAGCTTCACAACAGGAGTGAGAAAAGTTTAAATGCTTTGAGGCTCACTCCCAGGCTCAAGACTTTATTATTTGAGCTTTTGTTTGGAAATAAATTCAGTTCTTGTCATAGATTGGGCATCTTCTCCCGTGGTTCTTACATATCAAACTTTCTCATCTTTCTGGAAGAAGATTCAAGTGTTTATTATCTTTCTTTCATTTGCACTCATCTTTGTTTATTTATTTTGTATTCTTGAGATGTGCTGCATCTCTGGAGTTTGTATTTCTACTTTTAGCATAAAAATGCTGTACATACAAGTCTAGAATGCATCTGGAGATTAGTCTAATTTTTCATGTGACTTTGACTTGAACATTTTTCTGTTTATGTTTATATTGCTATTTCAAATATGTGCATTACCTGTATTCTTTATGCCTTTTCCCCATCTATAAATCAATAAAATAATGTCCCCATTCTTCAGAACCATATCACGTGTGTGTGACAGTGATAACAGTTTCTGAATAATAATGACTGATAACCTTAAATGTGTTAATCTATATTTATATCTATATCTGTATCTATATCTGTCTCTCACAGCCTGAAATTCTTCTGATGTGGGATTTGAGATGGTGAAAAAATTACCGGTGAGTGGTAAGCTCAGCTCAGGAATAATTCTTCCTAAATCTGTTTGAACTTGAAAGGTAGATTTTCCTGCTCCATAAAGGTTTATGTTCTTTATTTCAGTTCTCATCCGTGGCTAAATTTAGAACTGATATTTCATGAATCAGTGGAGTGTCAGCCATTTCACCAGAAGTTTATGTGAGGACAGTACTTCCCTGTGCAACTCTTGGAACTGGGTGCTGTAGGACCTGGCCCTGCCATGTGAGAGTCCTTTAGGCAGATTTTCATCTGGCATGACCCAGCCTCATTTCCTTGACATTAGTGGAGCTCCTCTGATTTTTGCTTACTGAATACCTGAGAGTTTACCTGCATTTAAATGAAACTTGTGTCTGTGAATCCCAAACTTTTTAAAGGAATTTGGTAGTTTGTTGGGTTTTTTTTGTTGTTTTTTTTTTTTTTTAAAAATAAAAAAACAACCTTCTCTATTAAGGAAAAGAGTACCATGATCTGAGAGATCTGTGGGTTGATGCAAGCCTTAGGCCTTTAGCTGGAGAACTTCATCCTTGTCACATGGATTCATGGATTTTCCCATTCCTTCCAACTCCCTTGATTGTCTTTTGCAGGATAGATCCAGTGAGGTGCTCAGTTCTGTGCTGAGGCATAGTCCTGACTGACATGAGCAGATGCACAAATGGATGCAGGACTGAGGCTTTAATGAGGAGATTTCTGAGTCTCTGGAAACAGGCTTTGATCTTAGAGTGAACTTATCAAAATTCTGAGCGCTCTGAGCATTCATGGACATTAAAGTCCCTCAGAGCAAGGACATGAAGCCATTCAATGCCTCCTGCTCTGGGGAGATTCAGCTTTTTTTGGCTTTTTCTTTGGAAAAGGCATTCACTGCCAGGAGAAACTCCAGGCCATTGTACAATGCTGACTTTTTACTGCTGTAATATTCCTTTGGGTCTCAAAGGTTTAGTGAAGTCACTTTTATCACTTTCAGTGTGTTGGGAACATGTCCTTGCTGCAAGTAAGACTCCATCAAATACAGCTGTTTACAAAGCAAAGAGAGAAGGACATTTCTTGTCCTTGTCTGTTTAATGCTGTATGCCAGCGACTGTTCAGGATTTTAAATCATACAATTTGCAAAATGTTCCATTTAAATAGAATGAAGGCTGAACCAACTCAAGCCGTGGGCTCTTTGCCACAGGGAGCAGTCAATAGCACCTCCAGGGAGAAGCCTGAGGATTGTGAGTGGTGACAGTGGTGATGAGAACAGGTGACTTGTCTGACTCACCTACACCTCCATCACTGAACTGAGTGGAGCTCTATTTGCTCATGTAGCCCAAAATGACAGCTCCTCATTCCCCTAACATCTTGCAGGCATAGTATACACATGCAGACATCTCCAGTCAGAAACAAGATATGTTCCTGTAAACAAACAGCTGGGGCTGGCTTATAATTAGGGTTTCTATTAATAGCACATCTTCTTTCATTTAGGTGAGCTGCTGCTGCTGTTTTGCCAAAAGCATGCTCATTAATTTCGTTCCAGCTTCTCCTTGTCATTATTAGAGCATAGGAAGCAAGTTCATGATTTAATAAGCTTGAGTTTCAGCCTAGGCTAATCAAATAATTTTGATTCTATTTATCAGCTTTTAATTTGCAATAAAAGATTAAATTTAGGTGAAAATATCTTCAATCTGAAAAGGGGATTTTGCTTAGAAGTTGATTGTCCTTAACCAGCACCTGGCTCTGTGCTTGAACTTTGTGCCTGTAGTTAAAGGAAAAAAGGTCCAAGGTAGCCAGGAAACACAACAGAAGCCTCCTAATGATAAGAAGAGTGATGGACTGAAATCCACCGAGGTGAAGGTGGTGCAAAGACCTGTCTAGGGCAGGATTCTTAATCCCAGGATCCAGTCCCGTATCCCTGGAGTGTGTGGCAGCAGAGGAACCTCTCAGAGCATGTGCCTGCCATCAGCCTGATTCAGCTGCCAACACTCTGCTGAACACCGAGTTCATTCATTATTACTGCTGGCTTTTCAGGAGGCAGGATGAGCAAAACCAACATCAGTCTCCAACAGATGGGACTGGAGGAGGGCAGCTGCAGGCACACGGTGCACTACATACGGCGGGCGAGCGCACGTGGAACCCTGTGCCCCCGGAGCTCCAGCACTCCGGAACATGGGCAGCAGGAAAATACAATTATCTGAATTAACTGCCTGCAAATCCCTGCACTCTGTGCTGCCCACTCGGGGATTCAGGCAGCACCCGGGGAGCACTGGGCACAGAGGTGCCATTCCTCACGTGGCAGCGGTGGAAAAGCACATTCCTGCCTACGTGAGATGAGCAGGGGCATTCCTGCCAGCCTCCCGCCTTCGCTTTTTTGCTCTTGGTTGCTCGTTCTGTTTTGTTTTTACCATTCAGGCTGGCAAATGAGATTACAGCACAGGCACGCAGAAAATAAAATGCAGCGGAAATATGTGTAAACAAGATTACTAGGGCAAAACAGTGCCTCTCAGCACATTAACTGCACTGGGGGATGTGAGGCTGGGGCAGGGCTGGGAGCAGTTTTTGCCTGGCTACAGCAGATGCAGGCAGAAAATATTAATGATGTGCTCTGAGAGAGCTGCTCTCACCCTGCTCAGAGTGCAGACAACCTGAGGGTGGGAAAGAAGCACGAAGAGTTCAATTTCTTTGGGGTATTTTTATTATTCCTCCCCCCTAAGCATCATCCTGAAATCATGTTGGATTTTGACAACTTTCAAAGGATCTCAGCTGGACCCACACACACTTGGCTCTGTGGGACACAGGGATAGGACATGAGAGCTGTCCTAAAATGAGAAATCTAATAATGACCAAAAATGTTTTCTTGGTGATAGAGGGGATACTTTTGATTGGATTCTTTGCTGCTGGTTTAAAATGTTGAGGTTGTTGATACAAGCCCTGTCTGCCCAGCCTGTCTCAAGATCTGTGAACTCTTACCTTCCAGAGTTCTGCATAAGGAAGGGGCCACAGGAGAAATTAAATTAGCTCGTGTTTAAAAAAAAAAGCCCAAACAACCACATCCCACATCACAACAAATCCTCCACCTTCCTGCTTGCTGGCAGAATCTCTGCTCCCTCCCACGCAGCCCCAGCTGGAGAGCCTTTACTTGCAGCAAAGCCACTCTGGTTGTGACAGTGCCTTTCCACTCACTGCTCCCTTTTCCTTCCCTCCTAGGGAGCAGCAGCTGCCACCACAGCCCCTCTTTTCTGCCTCCAAGGGGCTCCCCACTTATGTAATTTGCAGAAGGCAAGGGAAGAAAATACTGAATTGATGCTAGGCAGGGTCAGGGTGATCTTCCTAGGGGCAGAGATTAACAGGTCCAGTGCTGCAGTGAGCATCCTGCTCCAATTTCAGGTGGAGTAAAGTCTTTCACCAAGGCCCTGAACCTGCCAAAACACAAAGTCAGGCCAGAGGAGCTCTGTGCTTGTATGCTTCTGGGTTTAAAAGTGCCTTTCAGGCCAGAGTTGAACCTGGTGTTTGGAGCCAGGCTAAGTTAATGTGTTGGGGGGATTTTGGCTGCATGGGAGCTTTTTTGCACTGGCCAAAATCTGGTCTCTTTGGCAGTGCCAGGATCAGTGCTGCTGCTGCGGGGTCATCTAGGGAGAGCGTCCTCTTAATTCCCTCTCTGTCAACCAGGGAAGGAAGGAATAAGTGTCTTGAGCAACCTGGTCTGCTGGAAGGTGTCCCTGCTCAGGCCAGGGGGCTGGAATGAGGTGATTTTTAAAGTCCCTTCCAACCCAAACCATTCTGTGATTCTGTGACCATACAGAACCATGCTGAGTGCTGGCTGAGTCAAGGGCCCTTAGTTTCTGTCCTTAAAGAGCAAAGCTCAAAGCAGTTTTTGGGAAGAAGATGGTGTAGAAGGCAAGAATTAATTTTCCTCTGCTCACTCTGGAGTCTGCCCCATTCCTGCCCATGGGTGGGATGGATGCCAGTGTGCAAGCTGGGAACAGATGTGTGCTCCAGTAGCTAATGAGGTGTGAGTGATTGCTTCCCTTCTTGCTTAGGAAGCACAGCAGAGTGCTCCTTTCTTTGCCACAGGCCATCCTCCAGGACATCTGAGCAGGGATTCCAATGCTCTGGGAAGGAGAAGTGTCAGAGAGTGAGGAATGAGTGGAGCAGCCTTCGGGGACTGAAGGCAGTCTGTGTGTTGGCTAAGGACTATGTCTATTTTATAAATGGAGCACAGCTATCATCCCTCAGCTGCATGGAGGTTACACACCTCTGTGGAGGATAACCAATCATTTGGATTGGCTTGTAAGCTCCTCAGTAGAGAGTCACAAACAAGACTGAGGGGAAAAAAATCCCATCTGTCAGTGCAGAATTCACAAAAAAACACCTGACTGCTAGAATTCCATACCCTGGTATTCCACGAGCTTCACAGAATCATGGAATGGCTTTGGTTGGAAGGATCCTTAAAGCCCATCCAGTTCCAACCCCCTGACATGGGGGACACTTTCCACTGGGTTGCTCAGAGCCCTGTCTAACCTGGCCTTGGACATTTCCAGGGATGGGGCAGCCACAGAAACATCTCTGGGCAAGTCTCTTTCAGCTCTTTCTCTCATTGACCCTGCACAGCTCAGGCTCACAGGCACACAGGGTGTAAGAGCAAACCCTTTCCTATCTGGTTACAGAAATTGCTACCTTTGCTCAGACACCCTTTGCTCTTATGCTATGAGAATGATGCACTAGAGAGCAAAATTCCCCTTTCAGAGCCTTCCCAATGCCATTCTCCATCCTCTATCATGCATCGATGGGCCCCACTGTCACTGCCTGGCTATGCAGGTGGAGAATTCCCAGGCTCAGAACCACACCCAGGGGAATTTCTGGGTTGCTTTGGCTTTCCTTGATTTTTCCATTATTTTTGTGCTTCATTAATGTGACAAAAAACCAGGCTGCTCCCAGCATGTATTTGTTAGGATAGAGGAAATGTGAGGGACATGTTTTTCTCAGTAGCTTTTTCCACCCTGTTTTGCCAAACTGGTACTCCCTGCTCAGCCTCATTTGGAAATTGTCACAAATAAAGCCCATACTGAAAACCTTCAAAGTACAAATAACTATGAAGAGAATGAGTCCAAGAGTTCATAGCTGTCCCAACTTTGCTTAAATTGGGGTTTTGCTAGGCAAGATTTAAGATTCTGGAAGAAAAAACTCTAATACAATTTTTTTTTTAATTAAGTCTATTTAAAGTGCTTTGATACACCAGAATGCAGTGAAGAAAGGCAGCTTTTATCACTTACCTTCGATCATCTAACAGGTTTTCTGTGAGGAATATGAGCAAGAGCTGATGGGAAAAAGAAAGGGACAGGCAACAGTTAATGGTAGTTTTTGAATGGTAGTCTGGCCATCCAGACTAGTGCTGCTGAGTAAATATGACAGCTAAAACTCTGACTTCCCTGGCTCTGTCCATATGAATTGCTGGTAAAACTTCCCTTCCCTGAGATGAACACTTAAGAACTCCAGGGTGTTCTGTTAAGAACTCCAGTTTGCCATTCTCTCTATTTGAACTGGTATGAATCAGAATAAAAATTTCTCCTCTCAGTTTACTTTATTCATTATAAAGGTCCTAAGAATAAATTCCAGCTAAATATCTCCTGACCCACCCTCCAAAAAATGAAACTTAGGCCTAGAAGCGTCTTTACATGTGGTTGTGTGATGAAAAAAATGTTCATTTTTTATGGTACCCATAGTTGGAGGATAGGCACGTGGCAAAGTCATCTTCTGGAGAGATATAATCCAAGGAAAAGCAGAAACATGTAAGAGAATTGATGGGACATGGAGTAATATGCCTGACTTGAGGCCAAGAAGATGCTGCTAAGCAGGTGAATCATGTGAAAATAAGGTATGAATATTCTCTTGTTCTCCCTTTGGACACAGGGAGTCCATTTGGAGGAAGGTGCTTTGACTAAATGGAAGTTGTTTCCAGGTTACACAATCCCCTTTTCCTGGGTAGGAGTGAGCCCCAAAGATCCATCTTAGCAAATTAATGTACCAAACTCCTAAAGGAATAGGCTGCTAACAGCCTTATAAGGAAGGTATGAACGTGGGGAAAGAAGGCTGTACAGCAGGGAAGAAAGTAATAGGGAATGACTTTAGAAAAACAGCAAACCCTGAAGCTCCAAAAATTCGGTGTAATGAACCTCCCAAGTAGAGTACTCAAGTGCAGCCAGTGAAAACACCCCTCGGTGACCAGCGTGATCCTGCCAAGATATGAGGATAGGGTGAAGTTAAAATCAGCCCCCATTGCTGCTTCTTCACTGTAATCCTGTCTGCTTTGTGCTGGAACAGAGCAACAGCAGGCAAGAGAAGGGGAAAGAGGGAAAATTTGCACTGGCTAGGATTCCATGGCCAATTGATTCCATGGCCACTGATCCCAGTGAATTTTAACAGGCTGATGCCAGCACAGTGTTATCTTTCTTTCATGGGGTGAATTGATTTCATAAGCCTTTTCCTT
The DNA here is from genome assembly GCA_013397375.1 of Toxostoma redivivum. Taxonomy (NCBI): domain Eukaryota; kingdom Metazoa; phylum Chordata; class Aves; order Passeriformes; family Mimidae; genus Toxostoma; species Toxostoma redivivum. Next base: position 307,840 of record VXBI01004479.1, read on the forward strand.
TCAGTAAAAAACCTGATTAAAATGATGGTAATATCTCTAAAAGGGATTCTGATGGTAATATCTCAAATGAAAAAGCTGCAGGATGTCCAGGAAATTTCCATCCATCTTCTGTCTCAGATAGCCATGGCACTGAGAGCAGTTTTTGTGACATTTCTGAAAGCAATGTCAATAAATCAGCTTCACTCAGGAGCCACATTATCAATGTAACCACTTTTTAAAAGAGTCTAGAAATAGTGTAAAGACCTCAGCTCTGTTCCAACATAAATTTATGATTGTGAGGCACACCCCAGTGTGTGGGACTTACACTGTTTTCAGAAAGTCTTTTGGCGTTCTCCTGATGTAGGTCGATGCATAAGAGTAGTTTATAGATGGTCACTTGTTAGAACACTTAAAAAATTGAGAAGAAAGAATTTATCTTTTTTCTATTATCTTTTTTCTATTTTCCCCTTTATATTTTGTTTATATGTTCCTTAGAAGTACTCAATGAAAATAATTGAAAATTTCAAAAGCTCAAACTGAAATGTTTTGTAAGTCAGCAATTTTTGTCCTAGCTGAAATGACAGAGCGCCATGAATAGAATATATAGGAAATTATGGTTATTACCACTGAATAACATTATTTGTAGTAAGTGTAGTAAGATAAGAAGGTGAAACAAAGCTTTACTGCTCTGGGTGAGATGTTTCCAGTCACCCAGACCATGTTATCCAGCAGAACATTGTTCTAATTCTTTCCATTAGCTCCATCTTTACTCGAAATCCGTAAGACACTTCCCATTTTCCAGAGAGTTAAAGGCTAAGAAAATCACATTGGTGATCAAGACAGAAACTGAGAGTAAATAAAGTGTGGATTTATCCTAGTGTGGAGGATGATCTGATCTGGTATGTGTGGTCATCTTTATGTGGCTCCCACCCAGCATCCCCATCAGCCTTTTTGTGAGCTTTTCTCTGTCCTTGCACTCCCAAAACACCTCCAGCAATCCATTGGAAGCTGTGGAAAAACAGGTCCTGCACTAAACACAGCCCTGTGCTGGAAGAGTGATGTGGAAATATGAAGAATAATCTGTGAGGAGAGTTTTATATTTCTGATCCCCATTCTGGGAATGACATCATTCCTTTCCAGATATACCTGAAATTAGAGCCCATATCTCAAAGTGTGTTTGTCAATTCAATCATACAGGGAAGAAAAGTACAGAGCAGCTGATACTTGTGAGAGAGTTAAGAATAATGAATAGGACTAAAAAAATACCAGCCCTACTGAGGTAACAGCTCTGTTGTGCTTCAGCCTGATGCTACAGGCCTTGTGTTTGTTTCTCTGTTGCCAGAAAAGCTTAATGGAGGTTAAGGTTTCTATCAGGACTTGAAATTTTGTTTTGATATCTCAGATACCACAGAACATAACTCAGGGAAATAATACAGTTTTCTTTCAGTAGCACGGATCCAGTTTGGACCTCATGCTATTTGGAGCTGCAACAAGTCAAAAAAGTTATCTTGGTCACAAAATGAGGCACAGAAATGCCTTTGCTATACATAAATTAAGATAAAATGGCATGATTGCATCTCATTCCCTTAGGTAGTTTAAGGCTAAAACAGCCTGGCACCAGGGCAGAGCTCTGATAGTTTTTTTAACGGAGGCTCTCCCATCTTCCAAAGTTCCAGCTTTCCCAAAAACCTAGTCTTTGAGCTTTGTAATTTTGTAAGATGTTCTTCCCTCAACCTTCTTAATGTCCTTCAAAATATACTTTTTTTTCCTCTCCTTTCTTCTTAAAATACAAGAAAAAGCTTTTTTTTTTTTTAATCTGATTGAGTACTTTGCCATGTTATTGTATCCCATGACGTTTCTCTGTCTCTATGGATTGTTCTTTATTTGCTCAGAAGTTTAGGAAATTAATCTTTCCATCTCTGGCTGTAAAACTTAGATTGAATGATCATGGTTCCCTACTAATGTCTGGTGCTTAAGGTGGCCCAACAATTTTATTTTTTTCTTTCTTTCTCCACACACAGTTTAAATTTAGACTATTCTCCACCCTAACATTTACCTGATGATATGCAAATGCAAGATGAGTGGGAAAGACCATAAACTTGCACTTAATCAAAGTGCAAAAGTAAGGACTTTTTTCTTCATTTAGAGAAGTTTAAGTGCTCTCACCAGTTCACATCAGGTGAGTAGGAGAAGATTCCAGGCCAAAGAGATTGAACTGCTCACCACATGAAGAAAACTTGACCTGACAACCCCAAAATCTGCCCTCACATCAGCTTCAGGATCAGTGACCTCAGTGGCTCTTTCCCCTTTCTCTCCAGTGATTCTCTTCATGCTCCATGAAATGTGCATTGCTTTGACAGCCAGCAGAGCACTGAAAGATGGAAAACAAATATTGCAAATGTAAAGTTCTTGGCTCACTGAGTTAATCTCCCAAAGGAGATGTGTTTTGTCCTGTATGGGATCTTCAAACTCGAACACCATGAAATAACTTCTAGAAGACTTTGTGACCAAAAAAAAAAAAAAAGGTGTTAAAAAAGGTGTTATTATTAGCTCTCTAATTAGCCTTCTAATTTCTGATTCCTTTCTGTCTTGCTCACTGTCCTTTGCCCCCAAAACACTTTTTAGCAGAAATCAGCTGTTTAACACTGCTCAAAGCAGGCAGTGTTTGCAGTAGAAATGTTGCTTCTAGTCACATGCAGTCCATGCTGTTTGCTCCTTGTCTTGCTTGAAGATAAAAGATTTTCCTAAGAGCAGCTGCCTGGCTAAGAACAGAACAGGGAAAGCTGAAATTCCAGGGATTAAATTGGATTTTCCCATGCAAGAGCATGTATACAGTGAGATTTGCCAGCCTGTTTACCCCTCTGCAGAGTTCAGTGAAGACAGCTTCAGAAGCTCACAGATAGCTCACATACCAGGAGAAGTTACTTCTCAGTGATGAACCCATACTAAATTTATCCCAATTCCAGGGCAGCAGATTATAGTGCTATAGTTTATAGCAGTTTATGTTTTAAAAAAGAACCTCCTTTCCTTGCCTTCTGAGACTTGAGTTTCACTTGGGAAACTTCTCTCAACAGCTCTGGGTTTTGGTTTTTTTTTTCTTCTCTTTCAAGTAAAATCACAAGCTGCTGAAAGGTCCCAATTTAAGTTCTGTGGGACAGCAGGGCCCTCCAAATGGTCTCTGCAGAAGTGGCTCTTGGCAAAGGCTACATGCTGGCTTTTTTATTTGGTTTCCTCTGTGGGGGTGAAATTCCCACCATGAGGCCAGCCTTGGGCTGGAGAAGGAAAGTACTGAATAATCCTGGGAGATAAACAGTCAAAATATTACTAATCTGAAAGTGGAAGGAGGGAATACAGACCCCAGTGGGTACAGGAGGTGAATAGGTAAGGGTGCAAACTGTGGGGATACAATGAGAAAGGCAGACAAAAAGAGGAGGATGAGGGACATTGTCCTCTGCTCTGTGAGAGTCCAGGGATAACACTGAAAGGAAAATCTGCATGGATAAAGGATACAAAAAAAATTATTAGGAAGTGGCATGATAGATAACATAATTATAGAAAATCTCGAATGACCTGTAGTATTTTTATTCCTCAGTGAAATAGGTGCAAAACACATGGGAGAGTCGTAATCATAGAGGTTCTCATCATTCTCAGTGTCCAGCTGAGTGTAGAGAAAGGAACCTGCAATCAGGCTAAGCATACAGCTGGGCTGATACCTCTCTGATATTCTGGTTTTGGGGTATTTTTGAGGGTTTTTTTTTTTTTTAATTATAAATAGTTGCCAAATTCACTTTGTAAAATAGGTACCCAGCAGCAATAGCTGGAATGTAAGTAAGAGCGTTCTGCTTAGTTTCCTCTGAGATTTTAGCCTGGAATCAGGTCACTGTAAGTGGACCTTTTTGGCCCATGTGGACTCTTATTGTTCCCTCTTCCTCCAAGTCCCCTGATTTGGATGGATTTTGAAGACAAAAATGAATCACATGTAGCCTCAGGTGTAGCTTGTCAAATTTGCAATGTTTCAATGTGTAGGACAATTTTGGTCTTTCTAGGATAGCTATGGATAAGAAGGAAAACATTATTTTCTGTGCTGAAGCACTAAATTCCAGATAGTGGCATCATAAATTTCAATGGACCTTGAATACATGGGTTCAATGTATCTTTAACTTAATGTAACTTTAGGCATTGAGCACCTTCAAATCTCAGCTGCAGAAATCAATCTATGAGAGGGGCAGCTCCAGCTTCTGCTTGCCCATATTTAAAAGCCTTTCCTGTCTCTAGAAAACATGCTGGCCATAAAAATGGAACAATCCAAGGAGGCAAAACCCCCTTATTTCCTCTAGATGGAATTAAGTAGTGTGAGAGCTGGGAACATCAAGTCTCAAGAAGAAGACTTGCTCCTCAGTTTGTGTTAATTATCTCTTCTAACAGTGCCAATCCCACGTAAAGTAAAGAGCTCATCATGTAAAATAGTGTTAATAGTATGTGCTAGACACACATTTGCTTCCAACAGCATTTTCCCAGTGGTTCCCATGTATGTCTGTTAAAAATGTGTCTCATTACCTGGAGTCACCCAGGTATTCTAAGAAGAAAACCAAACAACATCCTAGTTGAAACTGAACTCTGCTGGCCAAGTGCCTGAGCTTGCTGTTAAAGCCAGAAAAGAGATAAGATTGAAATAATGTGAGATGATGATTGATGATGCAACTTCCCTCCTTCATTTTTAAAAGAAATAATGAGCTGTTAGATTCCTGCCTTGCTTGCATTTAAATAACAAAGGCTTACAGTCTCAAGATCTTAAGGGCTGCAATCTTCTGCACAGAGGAAACCATCTTTAGAATAGTGATGAAAGGAAACAGATGGTCTCTCCTTTATGCACTAATCTTCCTGTATGTTTCAGAAAATTAAGGTTTGGGGGGTGGAGTTGAGGCGGGGTGAATTCTTCTCCTGGGAGAGAATATTGAACAAAAATCACTTCAAGTAGATTCGCTGAAAATCGTATCTCTTTTTATGGATAAGTAGCTTGCAGGCAGATTGCCTGCTGCTATTCTAGAATATTAACAGTTTGTTTTAACAGTTCTCTATTGTGCAACCCCTTTGTAGTCATCTCCTCTCTTCCCAATTTCATCTGGGCTGCACCGTGACAAAGCAATGTTGTCTCTGCTGCAAGTTCTACTGTGGTTCACTACCAAAGTGTTCTTCACTTGAGGGTGAGGAAGGCAGATTTTCATCTGGGATTTAACCTCATTCTGCTTGCTTTGTGCACTTGAGAGGAAAGACTTTGGGAATCAAATGTGTATCTGAAGGAATTGCGGAGAAAATTTCAGAGAAAATCTGAAGAAATCAGTCAAGTCAGTTATGGATTACCTCGTGTCTAATATATTTATTATCACGTAATATTTGATCTAATCATAAACAAGTACAGTATCAAACTTCCAGTGACCCTACAGGGAGACTTTCCTGAGTGAGACTTTCCTCTGATTCTTGAGTTTGGGGTTAGTGGTGGGGTTTTTGGTCGGTAATTTGGTTGTTGTTGGTTTGCTTCAGCATCCTTCTTTAAAGGACTGTCCTTGAGATCCTCTCCAAAGAAATGTTGGAAAAGATCTGCAAGATATCAAGGCCAACCTCTGGCCTTGTCAACTAAACCAGAGCACTGAGTGCCACATCCAGGCATTTCTTGAACACCTCCAGGAATGGGGACTCCTCCACCCCACTGGGCAGCACCTCCCAGGCTTGGCATTCATTTAAAATTGGAGAGTAAACTTAACTCTGCATCAAGAAATAGAAAACTGGCCAGAAATTAGGGAACCTCAAGGTTGTATTTGCCTTGTGAACAGCAATCAGTCTGTACCTGCTAAGGAAACACCAAAGGAGGAATCCTACCTCCCCAGTTTTTTTCTATTCTTTATTCAGAATTAGTGAGATCTGGGAGGACACAGGAGCCTTTCTCAGTCATGCATTTGTCCTCAGAATTCTTTAGGGTGAGGCAGCACAAAGTAGGAGGAGTAGAAGGGGAAAAAAAACCCTATTTCTATACTCAAAGCTTGCCAAAGCTGGAAGCAAAAATCTCAAAAGGGGGAAAGTGACAAATTTCCCTCAGCAAACAGAAGGGGAAGTTACAAATACTTGCAAATTGTCAGTACTTGCTTGTCTACCCACTTAATGGAAATATGAAAGCTACACTGAGAAAAAACAGAGCACATTTTCTGCTGTATTTTGACAACCTTTTTTTCTGAGGACACTTCTGACTTTTCACTATATGTGCAGGAATAATAAGACTATGCAGGTCTCTATGGTCACAGGAGCCTATTTGTATTTCCTTATACATGACTGAACATGATCATGTGAACTTTAGGAAAGTTGTGGCTATTATTTTAAAGCAACACTTCCCACATTTCCTGCCTCCTGATTTTAATACAGACAAGTGACAGGAGGAATTGGCTAGTGGTAGTGCCATGCTGCAGCACAAGCTGATCATGTTTCTTCAATATCTGATATGATGAAGCATTGCAATCCCTTCAGAGCAGAGCTCTAACATGCAGATGCACACACCATGACTCGGGAATTAAGTGTTGAGATGACAAAGCCCAGTTTAAAGGGCCTTTGCAATTAAATTGACCAAGACTTGCTTTTCTTAAACCAGCTGTTGTGCTTCACTTTAGTCACCTCTGTTGCTGACTCTAATGAAAAACATTTGCAATGATACGTGATACAGGCTACTAATGTTGTGCAGAGGTGAAAGATAAAGGCAGGTGTGGGGTTTCACTTAAGTGATTTCATAAATTAACTTTAATGTGACCTGTAGTTCCTTTGCCAAATAATAGGCTAGCAAATTAATTTGAATATGTATTATTTGAAAGATGAAAGCTAATGTTAGCATCTGAATGGGACCTGGAAACCTGACAGGTTTTTATTGAGTGCCAGTCTTCTTATTATTGCTAGTGAATAATTCATGTCCTGAAGGTGGCTGTGGCAGAAAGACTGCATCACCAGACATGAGACAAAAGCAGATATTTATTTCATTTCATTCACACTTTAAGGTGTGCATTCAGGTAAGAACAAGACTGCAAGCCTAATTCTCCTCAGGGTTCAGTAATTCACAGCATCTGGAAGCAGCCTGGTGTGAAGCAAGCCCTAGGGAAGACAGCAGGGTGAAGTTTCCTACATGGACAGCACTGCCCTGCTCAGGGAGCTTCTCATGAGCCCAGTGATAAGGGTGTGCCCTAATCAAGAAGGAGATTTCCTTCATGCACCTGACATTTCCTTTCAGTGTGATGTGGTCTATTGCAAATAACCTCTTGCCTCTTGGATATCATTTAGTGGAGAATTATTGAATGATTTTCTAAATTATATCAAGGAAATAAAATGCTGTAAAAACACAGAAATTATGGATTCTGTTGCTTGAAAGCACCTACTGATACTGATGCCCTGACTGAGACCAGTTTTTTATTCAGCAAGTAAAATGTCAAATTAAACACAGCTCTATTGATACACCAAGAAAAGGGTTCTTGGTTTAATGCCAACATCAATAATTATAAAGGAGAGACAGCAGGCTAAAAGGCATGGCTGGCAGCACTTCTAAAATATTTGTCCTTGGTGGGACCAGAGACTGGTTTAGTTTAAATTTAGATTCCAAAGAAAAATAATATCTCAAAGGACATATCATAAAACTTAACTGGCTTATTTGTTACAAACCAGATCAAACAAAATACAGTAGAATAAACATTTATTGGTTTTAAAATGGTGGAACAGTGCTGCAGTCAGATGAATGAGATGATTCAGTAGGTGAGGACTTAGAAGAACAAGGGATGTGATTCTGCCCCTCTGCACTTCTCTGCTGAGACCCCCCTGCCCTGCAGAGCTCCTCCAGCCCTGGGATCAGCACAGGAAGGACAGGGAGCTGCTGGAGCCAGGACAGAGCAGGGACACCAAGGGATCAGAAGGATGGAGCAGCTCTGCTGGGAGGAAAGGCTCAGGGAATTGGGATTGTTCAGCCTGGAGAGGAGAAGGCTTTGGGGTGACCTCATTGTGGCCTTCCAGTGCCTGAAGGGAGCCCACAGGAAAGATGGAGAGAGACTCTTGACAAGGACCTGGAGTGACAGGACAAGGGGCAATGGCTTCACACTGACAGAGAGCAGGGTTAGATTGGATATTGGGAAGGAATTGTTCCCTGTGAGGGTGGTGAGGCCCTGGCACAGGTTTTCCAGAGAAGCTGTGGCTGCCCCATCCCTGGAAGTGTCCCAGGCCAGGCTGTGAAAGGTGTCCCTGCCCATGGCAGGAGGCTGGGACAAGATGATCTTTAAGGTCCTTCCAAGCCAGACCAACAGCCTCTCTTCATCTTCCTGGGTTTCAAATCTCTGTCTGTCAGTGTCTTTGAGCACGTGGTATGTTCTAGACAGTTCCACATGATGAAGAGCAAAAATTTAAATGGACAGATTCTGTCTCAGTTATGGCTCATCTCCTTATGATTTATCTCCAAAAGGAAGCAGGTCCTGCATGTGGAGGGCAGACAAAAGGTCTCCAAGCAAATATTAGCTATTAAAGTCTATTGAGTGGAAATCTGGCTTTACTTTATGGAGTGGTCATGCACTTAGACAGTTAAGGCAGAGCCTATTGCCAGTGGGTGATCTAAACATTTTCTGGCAGATCCTGACAGAAATCACTGTGACTGAGGTTTGTGAAAGAAGAAAAGGCTTGTTAGTTCATTCACCATTCTCCAACCGCTTGTGCACGAGCCCATGGTGGTGCAGAGCACAAACATGGGCTGAGCTACATTGAACATTCACTAGTGACACTGGTGACAAGTACCTGGGACAAGGCAACTTGTCCAGATAAGAGAAATAAAGTTTATTGTGACTTCCTGCTGCTGTGGCTCTGCAGCCTGTTGTTTGCAATGAAGAGAACACAGGGAGCTCATCTCTGGGGCAGAGAGAATAATGTCTCTGGACACGATGGATGGAGATAACTCAGGCCTTTGGGACCAAGTCCCACTGGACTGCAGTGGATGATCTTTCCTCATCATTATCTGATAGATCCACACTCTCAAAGCCATAGCCCTCCAAGGAATACATCATCATTATCCTTATGGAGCCAGTGCAAGACTTGTCCATGCAGAATCCTTTTCTAAATGTATTTTATCAAACCTTTGCTAGGAAAGAAATTTCTACAACTCCCCTTAGAAAAACAGTTTTTTAAGGGGGGTTTCTTGGAGCTCCCTTATAAAACAGTCCTCCTAAAAATGACTAAAACCTCTATTTTGGGGGAGAAAGCTGTTTCTGAGAGTGCTGCAGTAATGGTTTTAGTTTTCACCACTATTTCGTTAATATGTACATTGCCTTCAAATGATCTCATATTCCTTGATAATTCTCAGGCAACTTACAAAATACTAAGTTAAGAGAAAGTGTTCTGCACCAAGCCAATGCCTGCTCTGATGTGGTGACAAATGCTATTTTGGGAATACTACATCTTTGTCAGAGATGCCTCATTGCAATGCATGAGTGTAATAACCCATGGAATCCTCTCCCTCTCCTACTGGAGAAAAATTCAGCCCTGAATTTCTTCCTGAATTTCAACTGGCAATCACTTGATCTCACATATTATGCCTGGTCTGAACATTAAAAGAACAGTCTGATCCACTGTCTGAAACTCTAGTGACAGCAGAAAGGATTTTTTTTTCAAGATCACATGCTCAAAAAATTATTTTCAAGTCTTAATTTTCATTCAAAATAGGAAAAAAAAGATGTTAAAGCACAAAGATTTAATGCTCCCATTTTAAATGAGCACTTTAGAGTTCTGAATGTGACTGTTTAAATAGTAAAAAAAAAAAATCCAAAGTAGAATCTCTTTCCAGTGGTTAAATTTGAATTTGTAATACATTTTTATAGTAATGGTTCTTTATGTTTACCAAAAATAAGACACTGTCTACTTACTCCAGAAGCTGTGTAGTCCCAATGGAGAAGCCATGTGTTGGATAAGAACTTTTTCCTGTGCAGCCACAATGTTCTGTTATCTTTCATCTTCCATGTTGTGAAATTACTCTGCACAAATTTTAAGGAATTATTTACGATTGTCATTTGTTTGTATCCTTTTTCAACCCCATGTGAAAATTTGTTTCCTTCTACCTACCACTAGAACTGGAATTTCCCTTGAAAAAATTTAAACATCCATAGGATCATGCCAGGTCGCATCAAGTCATTCAGGCTTTCAAGACATAACATCAGCCTACACAATGTGACATGGTTGCTGCATCGTGTCACAAATCTTCAGGGATATTATAGTTTTTTAATAAATGATTGTGGAAGTTACCATGGCTACAAACCCTCTTTATTCTGTTCAGATTTGAAACATTTCTTTAAATATTGGCTAAACCCCTCTTTCCTTTCCAGCATCAACACGAGGGTTTCAAATGTGCTTATTGTCAAGTTTTGAGGATGAGGAAACTCCTAGCATATTCCCATGTGGTTTTTGTTGTTTTGTTAATTTTTTTTTTTAAATCAGCTGTGATTTCTTTCCTTGGGATTAATGTAAAATGTGGAGAAAGGGATTTTGTTGCTATTTAAATAGCACCTAAGAGGACTTAGCTGCTGTAGACCAGGACAGACCCAGCAGACTTGTGAAGGTCAAGGCATTTGTGGGTTAGAAAGGGGCAGTGTCTGGAGCAGGGGCAGTGCCCTGTGATTGCCACTTGTCATTCCTGCTCAATAATCCTCATATTTTCCTTGGAGTTAACCAGAGGCATGAAGCTGGAACAGCTTGGTAAAGAGGCTTCATTTCCCACCCTAATCCTGGTGGGGATTTTGAGGTTTCATCAATGGAAGTGTTTTACCTCATCCTGTAGGTTCTGATGATGCTGCACTGCTGTTGCTCCAATGAACAGGAAAGGGGGAAATAATGCAAAATGGGCCTATTTCCCCTCCTGCCTGTGTGTAAGGGACCTGGCTAAGTGGCCTCTAATGGTGGCCAGCATCAGCCAGTCCCAGGGAAAGAAAAGTCACTTTGAGGGAGAAGGATGTGGATTGTGATTCCCTAGCTGACCTTCCTGTCAGGTTGGCCCTGAGAAAAGACCTTAAGGCAGGTGGTTTAATAAAATTGGAGGGAATCTAGTTTTATTTCTCTTATTATGCTGCTGTTTCCCCCTCTTTCTTCCTCCTTATTTATTTTTTTCTGTCTCTTTTCTGGCCACAGAGGGTTTTATTTTCGTGATTCTAGTGTCCACCCTTAGCAAGTCCCAAAGTCTGGCAGTCTTTCCAAGAAAGTTTGTGCAATTCTCTTCTGAATTTGCAGCCAGATATTGGGAGTTTCAGAGTCTGTGGAGGAATACAGCCTGGGAAAATCATCTATGAAGAGAGAAGGTAACTTTCTATTGAGTTTTGCTCAAAAAAAAAAAAAGGAAAAACACGTCTGGGTTCATCTTCTCCTTGTGTAATTCTGGAACACCTCATGGCTGGTCTTACTGGGCTGAAAGGAAGAAAAAATTATTTATCTTTTGCCTTTTTGGTTTTTATTTGCTTTAAATCATTTAGATGACATGATTTTAATTTCTGGATTCTATTGAAAAGTTGATCCTAGTTTTAGCTAAAATTCATCACTTTCTTCCATGCTTCTTTGCTTGCTGTCCTAGTTGTGATTTTTAATATTTCCCAAAGAAATCAAAGGGTAATTTGTTGGAATTTGTCCAGATGCTTTAATACTCTTTATCATAATTATCTAATATCTGTATTACGAAATGTGAAATCTAGGAATTGAAAAAACGAGGAAAAGAATCCCCTCTGGGGATTTTGCATATCGTATTTTTATACACATTATATTATTGGTATATATTTGTTATATGCAATAATTACTGCAATATATTGTTTATAAATATTTTAACTACATATGCTTTTGTATATACACATTTTGAAGTTATTTCCTTTACTGCTAGGAAAATCATTAGGACTTATTGCTAGAAAAGTAGCAGTTGGCAGGATGGAAGATCTTGAGGGATAAGTTTTAATAGAAAAACATCTATATTAGGAACCTTTTCTCTGTCCTTCCTCGTTTTCATCATAAAAATGGAACAAATATCAATGATTAAAACTGTTTAAAAAGAAATCTTCTATTCTCAAATGTGCATGCAAAAGTTAATGGTCTCAGGGGACTTAAGGCTCCCATGCGGCCAACAGCATCTCCATTAGACTTGCATAGTTTTGTACACCCCGAGTCAGTGTGCAATGTTTTTTTCCTTTGCCTTTTATTGGATTGTTCCTTCCTGTGGTTATTTCCTGCAAATTCTCATGACTCATCTGTTTCTGAGGTGGCTCTTTTTGCAGAATGAATGAATTTCCTGAATGAATTAAGGAGACTTTGTGAATCAATGAGGACGATGGCACCTGAAAAGAAAGTCAATGAAAGTGATGCAAGTGGCCAATTTAAAATGTCACAAAAGGGTGAACAATGTTCTGATTTTTATCCCTTGGCAGTCACCTCACAGTGTGTTTGAAAGGACTATTTTCAGTTGGTTTACGATCTGTGCCAATGTCTCTAATATAATCTATCACCTGGGCTCTTTTAGCTTTTGTAATTTTTGCTATCCATTTCAGAGGGAAACTGAGATGGGCCAAATTTAATGAAGCCTTTACTGGAATCTGAGTCCTTTCATTTCTAATACCCACCCTATCTGGGTATGAAGTGATTTAAGATTGTATAATTTAAGTGTCTGGGAATTGTAAAAAAAAAAAAGAGAAATTTTATTATCCTCCATTAAGTAGTTCTTTGGTTTGTGAGCAAAATGTAATTCTGAAAAGAGCAGAGAATGAGTTTTCTCATTACACGGTGATTCTCCTTGTGAAGTAGCAGCAGAACCTTTCCCCTACAGGTGTTCAGTTACTCCTCCAGGATTCCTGTTTCCCATAAAACAGGATCCTGGCTCCTACCTTCACTGTTTACTACTCATCTGTTTGACATTATTGTGTGCAGCATTGTGGAAATGTGTTGATGATGTGTGTGTCCGTGGGAACAGGTGGATGTCAAAATCAGGGACAGGGTGACAAAATCCCAGTGAATTACCTTTGCTTGGTATTTCCAGAATTCTAGAAATAATTTTTTTTCTGCCCTGTGTCAGGGAGCAGCAAGGGTGAGGCAGACTGGGGTAGCACTCTCATCGAGTGCACAGTCCCACAGATCCAAACAACATCAGAGAGGATCTGGGATGATAACCAAGGTTCTTTGGTCAGGCAAGAATCCAGTGATTTTGGGCACTAGATGACAACCAGCTGAACCTGAGCTAGCTGTGCCCAGATGGCATCTGGCTTGGAATGGTGTGGCCAACAGGGCCAGGGCAGGGACTGTCCCCTGTGCTGGCACTGCTGGGGCCACACCTCAGATCCTGGGGCACTGCTGGCAACCTCAGCACAAGAGAGACACTGAGGGGCTGGAGCGTGTCCAGGGAAGGGAACGGAGCTGGGGAAGGGGCTGGAGCACCAGGAGGGGCTGAGAGAGCTGGGAAAGGGGCTCAGCCTGCAGAAAAGGAGGCTCAGGGGGAACCTTCTGGCTCTGCACAACTCCGGACAGGAGGGGACAGCTGGGGGGGTCAGGCTCTGCTCCAGGGAACAGGGACAGGATGAGAGGAAACAGCTTCAAGCTGTGCCAGGGGAGGGTCAGGTTGGACATCAGGAGGAATTTTGTCATGGAAAGGGTGCTCAGGCACTGGAATGGTCTGTCCAGCGGGGAGGTGGAGACCCCATCCCTGGAGGTGTTCAAGAGATGACTGGATGTGGCACTTGATGCTCTGGGCTGGGGGACATGGTGGTGCTCGGTCACAGGTTGGATTCAGTGATTCCCTGAGACCTTTTCCAACCTTAGTGACCCCCCCAGATTTGTAGCACTAAGGCAGGGCTGAGATCAAAGAGCAGCTGCAGGCAGTGGCTGAGGACTGGGGGACACAGGGCAGAGCATAGGCACAGCCAGCACACAGCTCACCAGATGAACCCCAGCTGAAGGGCTCTGGCACGTGTGTGCTGTGTGCTGTGCTGCCAGCACAAGTGCCATCCACCCAGGAAGCTTTGCTGCAGCACCCAGGACAGCAAGGGAGGCTGGCTGATACTCACAGGACCCTGACTGGGGTGTTTGGTTACTGTGAAGTTTTCACTGCAGCCTCCCCACGTGCACCTTCTGCTCATTGCCCCAGGACCTCTGTGAGCCCAAGCCTGAGCATCCACCTGTGGCTGTGTTAGAGGTGTTCCAGCACCCAGCCCTATCCTGCTGAGTGGATTTTCAGGGCTGAACTTGGTCTTGATTTGTTTGCACCATCAAATTAGCGTGTTGCCATGACCCATCTCTGCTTGCTCTGCTCAGGCCCTGGGGGATGGTGCTCTGGCCAGGTGGGTGCTGCATCTGCCCTTCTCATGGTCACCCTTGGTTCTTCTTGTCCTTCACAGAGCAGCTCTGCTCCTGTTGCTCCCTGGTGAAGGTCTGCTGCCTTTAGACCCCTCTTCAGTCACTGCTGGGAGAAATAGGCACATGCAGGGGCAGTTCTATTCTCAGGGATTTGAATTATGTTTGTGGGTGCCTTTATTCCCCCTGTGCCTGCAGAGGACACCTGGGAAGGCTGGGTAACCAAACTAGGTGGTGTGAATAGCATCACACAGAGGGAGCAGAGTGCATGGCAGCAAAAATCACATGAGTGTCATGATGAATGTGCTGCTTTTGAGAGCATGAAAATGAAGTCTAAGAGGAAGGGATAAGGAGAACAAATTGGTAAAATAATCTAGAAAGGGAAGGTGTTGAATGGAGCTGAAAAATATTGCTAAGAGAATACACCACAAGAGCTGGAAATTGTCAACCAGCACAGGATTGAGCAGGTCCAACCACAGACACGTGAAAATGAGAAAGTTTTCTGTTTCTAACATTGTGTGTGAGCACAGTGTCTCTCTTTCTGCAAATTTCATCTCAAGCCAAATGGCATATGTTTTACCCTCAGGCCAGAGGAGCTACCACTTGTGTCCTCTTTGCTGTCAAAAAGCCTTCCTTGCTTAATTCTGGGTTTTGAATAAAAAATAATCCTACTGGGAACTCCCATCCAGTGATACTGTGGCTGCTTCTGCATCTCCTTCTGCCACATCAACCTGTGTTCTGAATCCCTAGTTGTGAAAAAGATATTCCTGCCCTCTGTGTTTGTCTGGCTTTTTACTGGGAGACAAAGTCATCTTCTGCAGAGAGGCAGTGTAAGGTTCAGTCTGGCCACAGTAAGGTTACACAAATTGTTTCATATAAAAAATAAGTAGCCCTGGCAGTGTTTTTTAAGGGATTTCATTACTCTCCAGAGTGGTTCTTCTTATGAGCAAAATGCAAACAGAACCAAAACTTTCCATTTCTCAACAGGCACCTAATGGTTAAAGGGCCTGTTTTTTAACACTGCACTGAATGATGACTGTACATTTCTAAATGACAGCTGCTTTGAAGGCCCTGCACTCAATAAAAGGTGTTCCAAATATAATATCAGCATTATGGGTTGGATACCAGCAGCCCTTTTCCTCTAACCTCTTAGTCAGCCAAAGATAGAGAGGGGATAATTTATGAGATTCACAGTTTGAATTTTGACTAATCCTGGATCATTGTGAAAAATCAGGTCTGACTTCATTATGCTCTGAAGTGTGCTGTGAATCTTCTCTAAGTGTGACCAGACAGCTTTGGATTTTCCTGGAGAGAGGCTGAGTCACATCTGTAAAGCTTTTTTGGTGCTTGGTGCCTTCAGTTGCCAGTAAGGTGAGTGGGAGCATCATCTGCTCCCTCAGAACACGTACAGAACAGATGGGGAGCAACTCCTGTGCCCAGCAGTGAACTGGCCACTGACACCAGCAGGCACAAACACAACTGGCTGGTGAGAGCCTCAGAAACTCGGTCTCCTTTGAAGCACTACCCAGTGGGAAGCTTGGACAGAGCTCTTGAGAAATGTCAGGCAAGTGGATGCTCCTGTCTCTGAGCGAACTGTGCCCTAGCCAGACAATCAGCTGATTGCAGCCACTGCTCAGGAGCTGATGAGTGGCTTGTAATGAGTGGCTGCAGGGAAAATGCTCCTTTGGCAAACATGACTCTGAGCCAAGCAAGGGAAATCAAGGGAAAAGGATGCTGCAAAGGTGTCTTTAAGGGAATTTTTTAAACCAAGACTTACAAACATTCTACTTTCCACCAAGCTTTGACTTCCTGGTCCTAGCTCAAAGTCTGGCCTTTGTAACATTGGCTCCCTCTTTTTCTTCTGCTGCGTGCATGTATTTTTAAGCTTCTACACGAGATCCCAGCCTACAAACAGATGAATAAAACTCAAATTTTCCAAGAACTGCTCTTGGATATGTGGGGGCTGACTCCACTGACAGCAGCAGTGCAACATCTGTGCCTCTGATGTAGTGATGCAGAGCACTTTGTGCAAACAAAAATAGAAGATGGCAACAGCAGAACTGTGCTGCTGAGCTCTTCAAAACCAAACCCCTTCAGATGATTTAATGGCAGTGACAAAAGCTGTGTCAAATGATTTCCGTGTTTATCTGACAGCATCTAGATACGTCAGACATTCAGGGCTCGGTGCTTCGATATGATAATAAATATTCTTTGCCCTAGAGCTCTCTGTGTGTCCAGGGAGGGATGAGCTGCCAGGAAGGCTGCACGGGAGCTGTGAACTGATTAAGATTAGCACAACGAGCAGCAGCCATGGAACACCAGCTGTCTGTCCTTCCTCTAGACAAGAGAGAGCAGGGGCTAAGTTTTAAAGAGATATACCAAGAAAGACACAGAATGCTCTTTACACATTATGACCGGGAGCTTTCCCCGTACATAGGAGGCAGAATAAAAAACTTCGAAGGCAGAATAAAAAACTTGGAAGGCTGAGCATGGAGGAAATCTAACAGACAAGCCAGCAAAGGCAGGAATCAGTATATGCTGTGAAATCTAGAATTGAAGATTTTTTTATCTGAATTTCTTCCTTTTTGACTGCAGTAAATTTTTCTGGGTCTCATCTTCTTCCAGTGTAACACATACACCCACCAAATTCTCCAGCCAAATAATTTCTAGCCTCTGGATTGTTTGTGGACTGTTAAGTTTCTTTGCTTTGCTCTTCTTCCTAAATTGCATGCCATTTTCTTGTCTTAAATACTCGAGTGAAGGAGGTTAAATACAACAGCAGAAAGTCACTGCTTAACATTCCAGAGGGATTTTGTTATCCTGAATATCTGAAGTACATGAGATTCCCATTAATAAAGACCAAAGTGTCTCTATAACCAATTTTTTTTTAATGTATTCTTTTTATCTCTGTGGGCTGATTAAAATCCTCCCCAACTTCCTCTTCCATTTACTCAAAAAATTTATGTATGTTTTGCTATCCAACTAGCAGGGCCGATAGCAACTATCCTAAAATATTCAGCTACAAACAGCACAAAAGTTAATCTAGGATAATATCCAGGATGAGGAACTCAGAGTCTTGGCCTGTACATGTCAGGGCTCAGCTGTCACATAGCATGGACAAGTCCCCCAGTCCTCTCTTCCTGTAGCAATGGGACTGGTGTGGTGCCACAGTTCAGGTCTGGAGATCCTTTGTTGCTCTGGTAACTACAACTTATTTTCATGCCAAATTATGTTGCCTTTGGCCAGCAGGACAGTCTGTGTTCTGCCACTGGCAAGTTTTTTTGGTTTTTTTTTTTTTTTCCAGCAAAAATAAACTCTGCTGCTAGTTCATCAAATGACTTAGCTTTTGCCTTGATTTCCAGGTTTTTTCCAGGCCTCTGGCATGACTAACTTTAGCCTTTTGATGGTACTTGTGTGTCCTTCAGCATTAGTCTTCTATGATAGTTTAGATGGGATCAACTTGCTTGTTTCCTTTGTCTCAAATTGGCAGCTTACCCTTCCTCCTCTTTTAATGGCAAAGATACCCTGTGTTCTCTGTGTTCTTTCCCCCCAGATTTCAGGGAGGTGAAAAACCCATTCCAAGTTACCACACCATGTGGTGCCAAGGAGCTCTGAGTGACACTGGCAGTGCTGGAGTGCTCTGTGTGCACCTGTGACCAGTATTTTATAGGATTTCATAGAGTTACAGGGAAAAAGAACAAATCCAGCTTCTGTTCTTGGGAAGGAATATGATGTAGAGTTGTGGGAGTTGCAGATGGTACTGGGAAGTTTTTTGCTTTTCCAGCTGTGGAAGAAAGTGTGATTCTTTGTTTTATGGCAAAGAATTTAGTGGGAAAAGGTGCTCTTCACCTCCTCCTGTTTGCCTTATAAGCACAGGGAGAACAAGAAGATGGGAAGTAAGGCTGGGGACATTTGTGCTTTGTGCTTGTGGAAGTAAAAGTTGAGGTTAACTGTGGTTTTCCTCATGAAGTACAGGAACAGCCAAATATTGGTGCATTAAAAATTATTACACTTTCTTTCTTTTTATTACCATCATCAGAGCTTCTCTCAAAGCCATACTAAGCACAAGTAATTAAACATTAGGCTATTTAAAAAGGCTAAATCAAAATGTCTGGAAGCAAATTGCTTTCATTCTACCCACAGTTGTAAATTTAATAAGACAAGGTTTCCTTTTGTCTCCTTTACTGATCTTGACAAATGTTGGGCTGAATGCAGAACCACGTTGCTGGCAAACGCCATTGTGCCACTCTGGCCTCTCCCCTGTGTTTACTGACCCCATCCATCCTGGAACAGCTGCCTATGAAATGGACTGGGAGCACTTCTGGGGGATTTTTATGCACTTTATTTGCCTGTATGCACCTTTCACATGAACACAGGAGCTTTTTAGGCCTATTAGATGAGGTGAGGTTTAGAATCACAGAATAGCCTGGGTTGGAAAGGGACCTTAAAGATCCCCCAGTTCCACCCACTGCCATGAACAGGGACACCTTCCACTAGCCCAGGTTGCTCAGAGCCCCATCCAGCCTGGCCTGGAACACTTCCAGGGATGGGGCAGCCACAGCTTCTCTGGACAACCTGTGCCAGGGCCTCACCACCCTCACAGGGAACAATTAATTCCCAATATCCAATCTAACCCTGCTCTCTGACAGTATGAAGCCATTCCCTCTTGTCCTGCCACTCCAGCCCTTGTCAAGAGTCTCTCTCCATCTTCCCTGTGGCTCCCTTCAGGCACTGGAAGGCCACAATGAGGTCACCCCAAAGCCTTCTCCTCTCCAGGCTGAACAATCCCAATTCCCTGAGCCTTTCCTCCCAGCAGAGCTGCTCCATCCTTCTGATCCCTTGGTGTCCCTGCTCTGGCCTGGCTCCAGCAGCTCCCTGTCCTTCCTGTGCTGGGATCCCAGGGCTGCATTGCTTTTCAGCCCCTCAGTGAGGTCTTTGGAGCCTGGATAACTTGTACCTTAATCATGGATTTAATGCAGCTGGCAGGTTTTACACCTACCAATTAAGAACCATTTAGGTGAAAACTTTTTAAAGGTGTTCAAGGGAGGAGAGTTTAATTGTCTGTAGCAGAGGCTGTCATGGTCTTTGGAGAGTGTGTTACTGACCCTTTATAATTCCTCTAAATGCTCTTTGGACTGTGAAAGCATTTGGGTAACAGCCAACACATTGGTTGTGGGAGTCTATGGAAGGTCATGGCATTATCCAAGGAATATCTGTGTGCCCCATGGAGTCAGGTAGGAGAGGGCTGTGAGCTCCCTGTGCTCAGATGCTCGTGCCCAGCTCTGTAAGTGCAGGCACAACCTTGTGCTTCTCTCTGCTACCATTCCTCACCTGGCTCACCCAAAACCTGGGCCATGGGCTTGCTGGGAGGTGCCCTTCAAAATGTGCTGCACAACTTTTCTTTCCTTAAGAAGGGTCAGTGCTAGTCCTAAGCAGCTTGGCTGTGGTCCTGTTAATTAAGTAGCTGTCACTGATTTAAAGGATGAATCAGCAGGGACTTCATTTGTTGCTGGCTGAGAGCATCCAGGCAGTCAGTAAAGCTGCCAGGATGTGTTTATTCCTACATATTCCTACGCTGTCCCCTCCATGTGACACAGCCTTGTGTGGGGCTGAAACAAGTCTGGACTCACAAAGCTGACATGAAATGTCAATACTGCAAACCATTTCTGACATGCATGAGCTTATACTAATCCAACTTAAGGTTTATGCAGACCCAGTCATTCATAAGTCCATCAGTCACCCAGCCCCTCATGTGTGCCCTGAGCCCCTGAAACAACACAGGGCCATCTGTTGCTTTAATGGAGGATTAATTTCTAGGAAAATCCAGCACCCAGTATCAAAGCTGATATGCTTACATCCATGTTTGGCCAATTTTTTTGGTATTTTTATTCTGGGCGGGAGTTGAATCTCAACCAAGATTAATAATGCACATGCATATCTTGAGATTGAGCCAGCATGTGCAGTTTTCAGAGCAATAAAGTCAGATTTGCTCAGTCTTGTGCCTTCAGGTGAAGGCTTTGCCATTTTTTGTCCTGATCCTTTAGATATGTATAGACATCATCAGGAATTGTGTCCTTCTGAGAAAAGAAAAAAAAATACCATGCAAAAGAGATTTAATGACTCATAGAATTGCCTGGGTTGGAAGGAACAGTAAAAATCATCCAGTTCCACCTCTATGCCATGGGCAGGGACACCTTCCATTGTCCCAGGTTGCTCAGAGCCCCATCCAGCCTGGCCTGGAACACTGCTAGAGATGGGGCAGCCACAGCTTCTCTGGGCAGCCTGTGCCAGGGCCTAACCAGCCTCACAGGGAGCAATTTCTTCCTGATATGCAATCTAAACCCACTATCTGTCAGTTTGATCACAATGTCAGTGAAACTAATGTGACAGATAAATCTATTTATTTACTTAATCACTATTATTTTTAGCAGCAAATTAGAATGTGATTACAGCTAAACATAAAATGGTTGTAGGTGGACAATGAGAGAGCCACTGTCAGTGTAAGATAGGGGTCTGCACCTTCACTAAGTGCCATGATGAACTTTGTGGGAAGTATCTGTTTTCCTCAAGCTTTTTATTTTTCCTCAGGGAAAGTTTAGGGGCTGGCCCACATTTCTGGAGGTTGCTATTGTTTTTCTTCACCAGCCTTTTCTGTGATAACTTCTGCACTGATGGTTTTCTGTATCTGATATAAAATTCTCTCACTCAAAAACTGCATGGGTGAGAGTGGCTTTGAGTGCTGAGTCCCTGAGAGCTTGGAGCTCTGGCTGGTCCCAGGGATTCAAACTGTACCTGAGCACCCCACCTTCAGGCAAGTTTTAGCAGGATCCAGCATTAGCACACAAACCCAGACAATACTAGAATAGAGATGAGTGTTCACACAGGCCCTTTTTCCTTTTTTTTTTTTTTCATTCCTAATACTGAAAATTAAACAGTTTCTCCAGATTTGGTGCCATGTGTCTATTCTAACTGAGGGATTGAATGGTGTGCCATGTTTTTTCTTGGTACCAAATCCAACAGCAACTGCTCTCTTCCAGAAAAAATCCAATCCCCATCTTTTCTTTTGGATGCCCTCATTTATAGCTTGGCTACACCAGTAGATGGAAGAGCTTTTAACTAAGAGCTTGAGTACTGACCAGGGATAACCTTCTGTGATTATGGTAAAGGCTAAAAATGCCTGTGTTCCTTTTCCTCCATGTTGTTCTCTGCCTTTTGATCTTGATTTTCAGTCTTGCAGAGAATTATTAAGGTTGAAAAAGACCCACAAGGTCATCGGGTCCAACCATTGACCACGCATCTGCAGTTCAGTCAAATTCTTTCATATTTTTCCATCATTTTATCTGCAATAATCTTCTTCCCTCTCCAGTTTCAGCCACTCCTGTCTCCTCCAACTCCCAGTTGTTGGAAAGTCTGTGATCCATGTTTCCTCACTGGAAATGAATGCAGAGAAAAATGCAGGAATGGTTCTCAGAGCAGAAACTGGACAATCCTATTTGCAAGAAACTCCAACTTGGAGAATAAAACAAAGCACAAAACTAGGAGAAGGCCAATGATGTTGGAAAAAAATAGAAGAGAACACATTTTGTTTTTTGTTTTCTTTTTAATAGGAGATAGAAAACTGTTGAAGGAGTTTAACATGGCCAGTAATATTAATAACCCAGGTTGTTATTTAAAATTGCAGTTGATAGAGTGTTGTAGAAAGGATATTGTGTTCTATTTCTTGGTCCAAGTTGTCCAAAGGATCAGGATAAATTCGTTTTAAAAAATCCCCTAAACTGAGCTTATATTTGATTAAAGGGGCAGTTGGTCAGACTAGTCTGACCTATCTCCTTTGTTTTAAACTATCATAAGCAGATTTCTTTCTGTGCAAACGAAAAATCCTTCTGCAGCAGTCTGCATTAAGCCCAGAGCCTCTGCCAAAATATCTGAAAAGTAGGTTAAATTGATACAAATATCACTTCATTTTTTTAATGGTGTGTTTTTGAAATGGGCTGATACATGCTGCTTGAATTAAATCAAAAAACCAGAGAACCCAAGTATCTGTAAATTGGGAATGCAAATGCTGAGAACAGATTTGCTTTGCCTTGATATCTTTAAAGACTTATTTTCAAATATTCTTCCTGAACTTATCGAAACAATCTCTTTTACTGCAAGTGTATGGTTTGTTGTGCTGAGGCACAAGAAGGAAACTAATCTGGGGTTATTTATTTATCCCTGTCAGACAATACAGATTGCCTGACAGTGCTTCTATGGAGGAAGGAAACCCTTAGGGAACATCTTGCCATGAAATCCTAGACCTCCACATTAGAATGAAGAAACATTTTAACTTTATTACGTTCTTTGAATAATCAGCCCTTAACCCCTATGCCTCGACCCACCCTATTGTGGTTTTTACACCATCCCAAGGTGTGAGTGGTAAGAATATGCTGGTTTTTGGGGTTGATTTTCAAACCTTGCCTCAGTTGAGCACTGCCCATGGGGATCCAGGCATATGTGACCTCTCTGAGTTTATGGCTTGGTTTGCTCCCAGATGCACAAAGTCTGTCCTGTGCGGAAACCCCAGCCAACTTTTCTGCTCCAGACCTGCAGCACCTTCATGGCTCTGACCTTGGATTTGCTCTGGTTCAGGGATGCAGCCTGGTTGCTTCATCTCCTCTCAGCTGGGTACATTCTGATGACTGTAAAAAAATAAAATTCATTCAATGTCAGTATCAAAAAGCAGTAGTGCAGCTGGAATGATTTGAAAAAAATCAGGTACATTAATATTTAATGTTATATAAAAAGTGAAAGATTTCTTAAGAACCTGTTATTAAGATATTATTGTATCTTATTATACACTAAAGTATGTTCTGTCCCCTGCTCTTCTCTGCTGAGCCCCCCCTGCAGAGCTCCTCCAGCCCTGGGATCAGCACAGGAAGGACAGGGAGCTGCTGGAGCCAGGACACAGCAGGGACACCAAGGGATCAGAGGGATGGAGCAGCTCTGCTGGGAGGAAAGGCTCAGGGAATTGGGATTGTTCAGCCTGGAGAGGAGAAGGCTTTGGGGTGACCTCATTGTGGTCTTCCAGTGCCTGAAGGGAGCCCACAGGAAAGATGGAGACAGACTCTTGACAAGGACCTGGAGAGACAGGACCAGGGGAATGGCTTCACACTGACACAGAGCAGGGTTAGATTGGATATTGGGAAGGAATTGTTCCCTGTGAGGGTGGTGAGGCCCTGGCACAGGTTTCCCAGAGAAGCTGTGGCTGCCCCATCCCTGGCAGTGTCCAAGGCCAGGCTGGATGGGGCTCTGAGCAACCTGGGATAGTGGAAGGTGTCCCTGCCCATGGCAGGGAGTGGAACTGGGTGATCTTTAAGGTCCCTTCAAACCCAGGGCATTCCATGATTCGAGGGTATTAAACCCACAATTTTTCCTCCTTTCCTCAACTCAGCACAGATGTCATCCATGGAAAAGGATGTAAATAGGACCTTTCTCTTGAACTGCTTGGAGTTTGTCCTCTGAACCAGAGATGGCTGAACTGCAAATTGACCTTCATCAGGGAGCTGATGCTGCCTCTTTGCCGAGACATGGCACCAGTCTATGGGGGACTCTGATGATTTTTTAGATGGACAACAGGAAATGGAGGCTGATAAAGACCTGCCACTGTCCTCTCTTGGTCACAGGAGTGGTCCCCATCAAATGGATTTGAAGGGGATGGCAACCTGGTCTAGAGGAAGGTCTCCCTGCCCGTGCCTGGGAGGTTGGAATGAGATGATACTTAAGGTCCCTTCCCACTCAAACTAGTCCACGATTCTGAGATGATTTTATGACTGAAAGTGATTCCCTGAGTTCAGCAATAGTGAAATCCATTTAATTTTCCTCACAGCTTGAAACTGAGAGGAATGAGGGATTTACAAACAAGCTGTGGGTCTGCTGGTAGAGAAGATTAGCACTGAGAGATAAAAGAAACAATGGGAAGGATTCCACTGACTGATGGAAGGAGAAAAAAAAGATATTTGGCTTTACAAACAAACTGTAGGCTTGCTGATAAATGAAATTGGATATTGAAAGATGAAAGAAACAATGGGGGGAAAACATGAATTCCATAAGAATTAAAGATTAAAAGGGAGGGTTATACATTAGAGGGGAATCTCAGGTATCAGATGTTTGGGAAGTCTGTACCTTTCAAGTACCTCAGCCAATGGGGAAAGAGAGAGGGAAATGTGGCCGGGAAAATAGGATAAAAAGGAGGCTGCATCCTCCAAAAATTCAAGAGATCCCAGGGGAATGCCCCATGGCCTCTCCCTTTATTCGAATAAAGTAAAAGGACTCATCTCTCTCCCTTTTGCACATAAACCTCTGGTGTTTGTGGCTTAATTTTTCTGACAAAACAAACCTGCTGGGCTTTGTAGTTTGCAGCCCCCTCGTCTTTTACACACCGCAGGCAACGAGGAGAAGGCTAAAAAAGGAGGTCAGATAACGGGAGAAAGGTGGGGAGTCACTTCGGGCTGCAGCCTGGGGACCTGCAGGGCCACCCAGCTGTGGTGACCTCGGTCTGGGGCCGTCTCCTGTGCCGTGATCCACACACCAGCACGGCCAGAGGACCAGGCTGCTGTGCAGTGTGCTCCCCTAGAAGGGCTGAGAGGCAGCGGGTGTTCCTGGCCCCGCCGCTGTCGGTCTGTCCGTGCGGGTGCGGGGCATCCCTGTGCCGAGAGGCAGATGCTGGAGCTGTGGCTGCCTGGAGCCCGGCTTGGGCAGGATTAGGAGCGGGTGACAGATGCACAAGGTGGCCTGAGGGCTCGGAGCGTGGCTGGCCAGGCATAAATACCACAGCTCATACCGCAGCAGGCTCGGGGGTCGCGGGGAGGAGGAGGGGGAGCGGGTCCAGACCCTCTGCGGGAAAAGGGAGGAAAGGCGCAGATGGGGTTTAAGCGGGGAAATAGGCATTTCCCCGATTTAGGGCTACGGTTCAAGGAGAAAGAGCCGGTGTGACAGCAGCGTGGGGAAACTCTGCGCTGGGAACAGGCAGCGGGCTCGAGGCTGGCATGTGAGGATTTCCGCAGAAACGCGAGGCGTTTCCTTAGCGCATCTTGGAGTACCACAGCCCCGGTCCCGGTGTCCCGGGAGGGGATCCGCCGGTGTCCCGGGATCCCGCAGGCGGACCGGGCTG
>VXBI01004479.1:333819-380009 GCA_013397375.1 Toxostoma redivivum
GGAGGAAGAGAGGAGAGGAGTGGAGAGGAGAGGAGAGGAGAGGAGAGAAAAATCATCAAGTTCTGTCTCACAGCACATTACAAACAATCCTTGCTTGGCTTCATAGCTATCCAGTTCTTCACGTTCGAGACACACACATTAGTCCTCTTATCTTCAGGGCTTCTACGCGAGGTCTCTGTCTCAGAGAGGACAGAGAAAACAGGCAGCACGTGTAGCTTAAGAAACTTGCCCCAAAAATAATTGAAAAGTTTCTCCAGGTGCAAAAACATGCATTGAAGGTGCTCAGCATTGCTGGGTGTTCTTCCTCCTCCATCTGCCCTATGCTAACCTGGTTCTGTTTTTATGTAAGACATCAAGTAAATTAAATAGGATTCTGCAGCAGACTGAGTTAAAAGAAAAATGCTCCATGAATGGATAGAAAAGGCACTACACTGTAGTAGGATATTTGTGTGTGTCTGTATATGTGTATATATACATATATATATATATAGCCATGGTCTTTTTCTTTTGTCTGTGTTTGCTTTTGGTTTGTTTGTGTGTGTGTATTTTTTGTTTGTTTTGCTTTTTTCTTTTTCTTTGATAGAGACTGACGAGTCAAAAAAAAAAAAAAGCTTCTGGTTTTCTTTGCAAAACAAGTTGTTTGTGTGTGTGTAGATACCCAGTTTGGGCAGCTTCACAGAATCCCAGGATGGGCCAGGCTTGAAGGGACCATGGTGGGTCACTGGTGTCACCTCCCTGCTCCAGCAGGGCCATCCCAGAGCACAGGGCATAGGATTGTGTCCAGAGGGGTCTGGAATAGCCCCAGTGAGGAGACTCCACACCCTCTCTGGTCCCTGTTCAGTGCCCAGGGAAGAAGTTGTGCCTCCTGTGCAGGTGGAACCCCCTGGGCTCAGTCCCTGCCCGTGGCTCTGGTGCCATTGCTGGGCCCTGCCCGGAGCCCTCCCTGCACACAGGGACACCCAGGGCTGAGGGCCCCTCTCAGCTGGGGCTCCTCTCCAGCCTGGACAGCCCCAGCTCCCTCAGCCTTTCCCTGCCAGAGATGCTCCAGGCCCTAAATCATCTCTGCAGCCTCTGCTGGCCCCGCTCCAGGAGCTCCCTGTGCCTCCTGTGCTGATGATCCCAGAGCTGGACACAGCTGTCCAGATGTGCCTCCAGGGCTTCCTAAACTGGGAGCTTCCAGGAGCCCTCAAATATAGGACTATTACAGCTTTTATTTATACCCAGCAGACCTGGAGTTAAGCCCTAGCAGCTGCTTAGGAGAGCATGGGAGAGCCCTCTTCTTTTCATGGAAGCATTTCACTTCTCGGATCATCCCAATTCCTGGCCATCATACCACCTCTATTGCACCACTGAGCTGCACCTCTGGCTTTGATTTGCAGACACCCTAATTCTGGGACGTTTATAAATGCAGAATATTGTAAAGGTAGGTTTCCTTGCACACTTTACTAAGCAAGTTACACAGAGTTCTGCAGCAATGTTTCACTGTGTGGTTTTAGGTGTAGCATCAACTGAGTTCTCATTACAGTGTCAGACATGTATTTTTGTCTCTGCTAAATGCTGGAGCAGGAAAGTTTTGCAGAGGCTAATGATTTAAAGGTGGCAGGTATGATTTCTCCAGTTCTGAAGGCAGGAACAGCAATAAACTGCTATTTACCAGCATGGAGAAATAACTGGAAAACTTGCACTCCTCCAGATCTCACCCAGACAGATTGAAAGAAGCTCTAATGGATGTTGCAAGAATTGGCTTTGGTTTTCTCTCATAAAATTTGCAGTGCATTCTGTTAGAGAGAGTTGTACTTGACAGCATAAGGGATTGCTGCAGTTCTGACCAGAATTTGAAGACTTGCCACAGCCTGTTAAGAAAAGCAGCACTCTCCACTGCCTTTGTCAAGTCTGTCTTTTCATTTAATATGATTTCAATTTAAAAAATAAAGGTGTAATCCTTGTGAGACCATACTTTAAGGTAGAGCACATTATACAGAAGAAACTAGAGCTCCTGAGTCCTTCAAGCTCTTCATATGTGACTTGATATCTTCAGTGTGGAGTGATTTTTCTTCCTTCCCACTCCACACTTTTCCAAATGGGAGATGGACTCCATGAGTATGGTGAACCTGAGTGGGCAATGATTTCAAACTAAGGTGATTTTGTGTCTAAAACAATATAGGAAAATCATCTTTGTAGACTTTCTACTTGGTGGGACCTTTAAAAAGCAGCTTTCAAAGTAAAATTCCAGTCAGAAAAAAAACCCCAACAACAAAACACCACAGCTGTACAGGATGCAATATGAATAACAATGTTTTACTAGTTTTTGACAAATAAATATGTAAATTTCTGCTTCTTTTTCGTTCTTACCCTGTTCTGAAATATTTTGCCTGCACCTGTCCTGAGAATTCTTAAATATAAGCACTTTATATTTCTTCCACATTTACCAGGGCAGATTTACACTTTAGGAAACATTTGCTGATCTCTGTCTTTATTTCTGAAAAATGTTGATTTAAAAACCTCAAATGTTTACAAAAAAGTTTAGCTATGGAAAAAAAATTCAACTACATTGTCAGTTAATAGTTTTAAGATGTTCTGTACTATGATTTGAGAGTTCTGAACATTTCTCATTGTGTTTTTTCTTTTTTTCCCTGATTGAAGCCACTTTGCTCTAACAAATTAATTGTAAAAAAAAAAAATCTTTAGTTTGAAATCTTTGGATTTTTATCCTAATTCAGGAGAGAAAACAGTAAAAATAACCTTACCAAATAGTGAGTATGATGGGAAACCATTTCCCAGCTGGAGCCATGGGCACCTGATTCTGTTGGCCCAGATTTTTGCATTATGGCTGCAAGTCCTTATACTGAAAATTCTGGATCAAGTCAGGATTTTGCCATATCTAGAGGAGAAATATGACTTGGTTGCCTGTTGTCCCAGGACAGTGGCTCCCAAAAAGAATGTCTGAGGTTTCCAGTAGGTGATTGTAATTGTTGTTCCAGCCTGAGTCACCTGAAGCACTATCTGACAGACTTACAGAAGTCTGTGGGATGATGAAATGAGAGGAATTAATTTTTCCTAACAGGTCTTATGAAAGGAAAAGGAGGTGAAGGCATCAGAAAACATCTTGTCCTCTGTAGCTGAAGAAGGAGGATCTGCTTCAGGAGCATTTGCTGTCTTTTCAGGTTCATCCATGGTGACATATTCTGAGTACATTGGTTACAAATGTGAGCCCTAATTTTTCACTGTCCTTTCAGATCAGGGTTGTTGGAGAGGAGATGCAGCTTGTTCAGCCTGTTCATGTTACTCAGGTGTTGGTGTCATACCTTCTATTCCCTTCTCATCTGAGAGGAATGGGAATAAAAAGCAGGGCCATGTTTCCTAAGCACATTGACAGGACTTGGCAACTCATCCTTCAGATCCCATTACTAATGAGATTCAGCAAGTTTTTCAGCCTTTCCTGCTTCTAACAATTACTTTGAGTTTGATACCCTTTTTATTGGAGGTGTGTTTCTCTTGTGGCCTCTCTCTTCAAAGTCCCTGCCTGTCCCCCAAGTTCCTTCTCCATTCATTGCCTCTTATCAGGAATTCAGTGTGCTCTGGGGGGATGTTTGCCTCCGCTCTTTGTTAGGCACAAAGTATCTGCTATATTGGTTTTCCATCTCCAGAGTCTCTGAGGGCTCCTGGGAAGGACATGAAATATAAAATTACCCAGCTCTGTCTTTAGATCATGGTGATAGTCCTCTGATCCCACTGCACAATATCAAGATACTTTGTTTTATGCAGATGAATGTCACCACCTGAAAGAAACCAAATATTCCAACTCCAGCTCAGTGAATGCAAGCTCTCATCCTTCCCATCACCAGCAATAAATTTGTGCTAAGGCATTTTGAGGGAAAATTATTTACCTAATGAGCTGGTAGCTTGCCAGAGGATGTGGTTTGGCATTATTTGCCTTCAAAGCTCTCTGGGACAACACAAATTTAAAAGATTCCCTAGGGAATTATTATTATTTCCTTTTTTTTCCTACCCCACAGATGTTCAAAGGCCCTGTCCTTGTTACCTGGAGGTCCTGCCCTCTGTGGGTCACTTGGACTGGCACAGCAGGGGTAGGATCTGACCTTGTTCCTGAGCAGGATACTTGGGATTTGGAGGGTGCTGAAGAGGTGGGTGATGGACAAGGGCATGAAACAAAGCAAGAATCCTGTTGTGCTGCTTTGCTATGTTTAGATGGGGGGCTCTGTGGAGATTTCCCTGCCTCCATTCCCTTTATGGTTTTGATTTTTCAATCAGTGACTCCATGCTTCTCAGAATTTTCATGTTTCTGAGGGGAGAAGACCCAGTGTCCCTGATGGCCACCATGGTGTGACATTTGTTTTCCTACAACTTGAGATAAAAGCATGAAGGAGCTTATTTGTTTGGGTTTTGTTTGTTTATGGTGGTGGTGGTGATGTTTTATTTTATTTTGTTTTGTAAAGATATTTAGCTGGATATCTGCAGATGAAGCAGGCACTGACAATCCTTTCCCATCTGTTCACCTTCATGTGCCCATGCTTCTATTATTGAAGGAGAGATCACCTCTCTCTTCTGTCTGGGTACCTCTGGTGCTAGTAAGTGGTGATAATTCTGCAGCTCTGCAACAATCCAGAAAGTTCCTCTTCAAATAAGTAATTTTTCTCTCAGACATTGGGAGTATTTCAATGTCCTTGAGACTCCTTTGTTTTCCCCTCTGCTTTTGCTAATATTTATTTTTATTTCTGATTCTTTTTTGCAGCTGCCAGCAGAAGCCTTTGCAGCCTTGAGTCTTGAAAGTCAGATGTTGGTGTTATGAGTCCTATTTTTGCTCTGAGTACTGGCAGGGCACCCACAGGCAGTCTGAGATGGCTCCAGTTCATATTGTCCCTTGTTGTTGAGTCTGTGTGCTAGAAAGAACATCTCTTCCTCTTGACTAACTTTTCTGTTGATTTTTTTTTCTTGTTTTCACATGACTTCTCTTTTTGTGGACTTCAGCCACCCAATAATAATTAACAATGCAAATAGCAGGCAATTACAGCCAATCTTCTCTTACTCTCCCTTCATTCTAAGGGGTTCTGGCATAAATATAAATAATATAATTGCAGTGTAATCTATTTATGGATGAAGTTCCAAGTCCCACTGAGGACTTCCCAGTGGGAGCAGGAAGCAGGAGACCAGGGCCATCCATGTTGTAAAGAAGCAACACCATCAACACCATCCTATTGAAAGGAAATGTTGCAATATCAATCCCTGTGGAATTGCTGTTTTCTCCTCAAATGTCCACCAGTAGTGGGACCTTGGCAGCATCTTGGTGTTGTAAGTGCAGCACATGTAAAATTAGATAGATCTGGACATCATTAAAAAGTCAAACTTGCAGGCAGGAGGTTGCTGCGATCTTGTCTTGCTCCCTGGCATTGACAGAGACTTTTCCTACTGATCTCCTTTTGAGATGACCCCCAGCCTTCAACACTCAGTGTCTGGCTCTTTAAAGGGCCTGCCTTCTAGGTATATTGGATTGCTTTTATTGGTATTAAAATTAGAATTATTTCCCTCAGGAAGCTGACCAGATGTCCTCATTTAATCAGAACAGATCCCTTTTTTTTTTTTTCTGTGTAACATCCAGCTGTCCTATTGCCTTTCAGAGCAGACTCAATTATCTCCCTTGAATTGTAGCTGAGATCCCTGAAAGCTGTCAAGAATTGCTCTCTCATAATTGCATCTCTGATCCTTCCATCAGGAGTAAAACATGACTCAAAACTCAAGGAAATACTGGTTAGAGCTCAGAACTTCTTTAATAAGGAGTTGATACTCTTAATGCAAGGGAATTCTTCAGTCCAGTTGCCAGTGTAAAAGATTTTTAAGACTTCATTATTAAAGTATTTTTTGATTATTTCTGATTTAACTTCTGCATTGTTTTCTCAGCTATAGGAATGCAGTCTGATATAAAGTGTATAGGAGGATAAATACACACTTTTACATACTGGAGTGCTGGAAGGCTGGTTTAACTTCAGCTTGGCAGTACAAGAAAGAAAGATTTCCTTAAGAATGATAGCCACTGTTGAAAATGAGTCTGATCCACAGACCCTGAGCAGCATGGAAACTAAACCCTTGTCTCTGCTAACAGCATAAACAGCCCAATTCAGTTGGAAGGATGCTTGAAGATATTTTTATTCCAGTCATGAGACCCTGGTGCATTGTGTCATATTTTTTATAGTAAGTATGTTTTTTAATATTTGGTTTGTCTGTTTTCACCAGAATGGAATAAATGACTTTAGAATAAGCTGTGCTTTCACTTTTGGTGCAGTTTTAATCGAAACAGGGTTTATTTAATTAATAAAAATTCTTGGTGCGCATAAGAGCTCAGACTGAAAAGGGGAAGAATAAGGGCACATAATCATAGGCAGCTCCCAATGGGGTTGCTCCCTATCCCACAGAAATCTGCCATTCAGCTCAGATATTTATTGTTCACTATAATTATGACAAATCTTTAAATCCTTTCAGTTGTTACTGAGATGCCCTAAGGGCTCATGTCCCAGGGTGTCTAATTTCCATTTGGCCAGATAGCCCCAGTGGGCAGAATATGGATTAGATTTAAAGCCTTGGGTCACTTCCCATAGCAGCACCTTATTTACACTGGAAGGGAAAAGTACATTCTTCTGCATGGAAAGAGACTTTTGGATAAAGTTTGTTGTCTGTGCTGTTTGCAGAACAAAACAAATTCGTGGAACAGTTAATGAAAACAGACCCTCATTTTTTAGGGGTGCAATTGACCTGGCAGGTTTGATGCAGCCCAGAAATCCAAGGAGATTCCTGGGACAGCAATCTGAGCAAGACAGCACATTTTATTAGACATTGTGGTTTGCAGAGTGCATTACAGCTGCTGCACACGGCTGTGGTTAAGGCTGGACTTGATGATCTTGGAGGTCTTTTCCAGCCTTGAGGATTCCATGACTTTGTGACAGTGTGACACTCAGAAATGTGGCCAGAGGACAGGGTAAAGGCTCAGCTGCTCAGCCACACAAGGGAGGGCTCTCAGAAGGGACACTGAAGCCTTTTTCTTCAGAGAACGGAAGAAATGTTGTTCCAGAAAACCTCTCTAAACGAAGTATTTAGTGTATGGTGGGGAAAACAAGAGTGTTCTGAAAAAAAAAACTTTAAAAGGACCTTTGATTGTCAAAGAGCAACAAAGGCAAGGGAGGAGCATTGTCCCATGGATGAGGAGTCAGTCATGGTGTATTTTAAGCAGCCAGCAATAGATCCTTTCATACCTAAAAATAAAGATCTGTGGATCTCCTCCAAAATCCATGAAAGCAAATGGAATTATTTTCATTGACCTTTTCAGTTGGAAGCCATAAATAGATGGTTTTTCTGTTTTCCCCCTTCTGCTGAAGAAGAACAGGACATTTTGGGTTTTAGAACTCTTTTCTGGCTGACAGACTGTGTCTGCTGATAGTTATGCACAGACAGATCCCTCTTCACTCCCAATCTCAGGAAAAACAGTACTGCTGGAGCTAGGATGAGCTGAGAGCAGGTGCATCATGCAAATGGCAGCCTCCAGCATGGCTGAGGAAAAGAAAACAAAAATATTTTTATACAAAATAGGGCAATTGGGATACCTGTGGTGTCATTGTGAGGGGTGAAAGAATTGGGGTCATTAAGGCAGGATAGGGATGAATCTTCAGACACCTGCTCTAAGTTTCTTTGTAACTTATTCTGTGAAGCCTTGCTCAGCAGTGAGCCTGCAGCTTGTGGCTGAGCTATAAGACATCTGAGAAAGCACCTTCCTTGATTTCAAAGCAGTGTATATTTGAATGACAAAAAAAGTGTCAAAAATGACCAAAAGTGACTAAATCCCATGTGTGCAACCCTGCAGGGAAGAACCTTGCAGTGTGTTTACAGAAGGCTGCCCACTATGCACCAGCAATCTCCTGCAGTGTTGTAGTGTTTTTATTCCTCCTTGTCCCAAAAAACTGTGCAGTGACTTTAGTGCCTGTGCTCTAACAGGCCTAGGACACACAGTAGCTTGAACAGAGAAAGGACAGATCCTGTGCTGGCTTCTCAAAATATTGACAATGTTCCTGCTTGAAGGTTGATCCCAGTCCTCCCACATCCCTGCACTCTGTCTACATGGATGGCTGATCCTCCCTATAAGAGGTGCCTGGAAAAGGTTTGGATCTATACACTGTGGTCCCTTGTTTGATTGATATTTCAGTTCAAGTGTCAGGTTTTATCCATTTGGAAATATTTACCAGAGTCCTGATACCCCAGCACATGTCCAAAAATAGAAAACGTCTCCAGTTGTGCCTGAATCTGACCATGTGGTTGTATTTGTCTTAAAAATCATTGCTGAACTGTTCTACTGACATCGCTTCATTTTTGCCCAGAAACAAAGCATCAGCAGCAATGACAGTTCAGGAAGCAACAATCTGTAGGGTAACTACTTCAGGCTCTGTATGTAATTCATCTCATCTCTTCCATATTCAAATCCAGTTTTATTATCTTTTTTGTTTGTGTCTTTTTTATTTTTCTTCAGAGTGATTTTTTTAAATCCTTTTGATTAGCAGGAATTAAGAGCACTGTACCCAAGAAAACATTCTCCTTTGTGAGAGGAAGCACCAGGAAGGGGTGAATGCCCAGGCTCTTGCACCAGAGCAGCTTTGGCTGAGTGATGAGGGCTGGGCATCCAAGAAAATGAATGTGGTATATGTCATACTCTCCAAATGAGTTACCAGGGCTTGTCTGTACAAAAGCATTTTTGAAAATCAAAGGTTATATTAGGCTAGATAAAGCCTTGGGCATTAGTGTTGAGTGGAAGATATCTTTTTTTATGGCTTCATACTCTGAAAGCTTTTTGCAGCTCCAGAGGCAAGAGTTAGTTAAATAGGTATTCCCAGAATCCACCAGTGGCTGCTTTTGCTGGAGGTGAATTCAATGTTCCTTTCCACTCCCTCATTTTTTAAAGTTTCCTACAGCCTGAGAATGAAAAGAGTATTTGAAGGTTTATTTATTTATTTATTTATTTATTTATTTATTTCTCCTGAGAAAAAGTTGCTTTGAATTTTCAGCCAGCTCTTGTCTCAAGCATTTCTTTGAAGCTGTGGGGCTCTCCTATGTCAAATTACTGCTCATTCAGGAGGAGCTGAATTTGTGATTTGGCATTTTTAAATTAGTGCCCAGCATTTTAGGAGAAACACACTGTGCTGTGAAGCTTATTCTAGAAGTGTTAGTAATGCAGGAATTTGCTATTTAGAAAGAGTGGGGATCCAGGCCTTGGGAAGGGTATTCCAGCACTGTTAGGATGGATTATGGAGATCTTACATACTGATTTGCTCCCTTCTCTTATCAGATACCATGCCACCTGCTCAGAAAGCCTCGTTTGCTGCTCAGCTGTCCCAAGGAACTTGTTTTGCCTCTCATTTAGAGAATGTTTTAATCACCTTTCTTTATAATGGGGGCTCCAAAGCACTCAGTGATTTGCTGTGGTCCTGATGCTGCCTGGGCCCACTTTTCTGGTTCAGTTAATTTATTTCAGCTGGTTTGTGAAGGCCCCCCAGTGACAACATTCAGGTAACAGGAAAGAAATAACAACTCTCCTTCCTGTACAACAGTGAGAGAACTCTGAGTTAAAGGGTCACTGTGAACCTGTAGGGTCCAGCACTGATGTGTAGCACCACCTCCAGCGACCAGCCTTTGCTTTTGTCTGTCAAGCTCGCCCTTCACAAGGGTCTCATGGATGCAGAGCTCTGGTAGGTGCCAGGGGAGGCCACTTCTCCAGGACTGAAGGGGTGGGTGGGAATCGTGGAGCTCTGATGAGCCTGACTTGTGAGCCAACACTTGGAGGTTTTGTGTGATGCGGGGCTGAGCCTTTTGAACTCCAGCCAGCCCTGCTGGTCATGCTCCTGCCATGCCTCCGAGCTGATTCCATGGAGATTTCCTTGCATTTGGTGTAGAATGCCTGCTCTCAGATGGTGTTTCACATTCTCATGACTTCAGCCTGCCTGTTCTGCAGTGCCAGCATGCCTGCTGCTCGCTCCTGTGCGCTCCAGTGCCTCAGCAATGCTGTTCCCTGCCTGCCGTGGCATTTCCCTCGGTTTCTCAGGGATATGGTGTCAGCTTAGCTGTCCCCAGTCTCTGTGTCCTGAAAGCCTCTTTCCTCATCACCTGTCAAACCACTCCTGCCTTTTCTCCTCCTCCTACCCCAGACTTTCTCTTTTTTTTTGATGTTGTTACACTTTAAATCTTCGCTAGGACTCAATGCTGAAGCAAAGGTGGTCAAAGGAGAGAGGGAAAGGATATATTCATTCAATTTTAGGGACTCCCTAAACAAACAAACAAAGAAATGGACTATTTATCACATTTATCACTGCAGTTCTCCTGCAATTTTGGCATGGCAAATGTGGTTCTCTTCTTTCAGTCAGAGACAGGTTTTTCAGAGCTTTAATAGCAAATTCAATATGTCCTTTAGGATATTTGATTGCACAAAATATGCTGGTGTTTTTATGCTGGAAACACTGTGCTCTTTGCAACAGTTTTTGCTCTGACTCAAGTTCACAGCCCTCAGGAAGCTCTAACTGTGGAAGGAAGACAAATTTCCACATGAAAGAAAAGGAAATAAACTGAGAGAACCCAGTCCTTCATTCAGGACAGTGCTTAAGTACTTTGATGTGGTAGCAGAATCTCTTCTTGATGAG
Organism: Toxostoma redivivum; assembly: GCA_013397375.1. Classification (NCBI taxonomy): domain Eukaryota; kingdom Metazoa; phylum Chordata; class Aves; order Passeriformes; family Mimidae; genus Toxostoma; species Toxostoma redivivum. The sequence continues at coordinate 344,505 of VXBI01004479.1, forward strand.
GGAGGACATATTAGCCAAGTCCTTTAGTAACTTACCAAGTGACCTTCCTTATCAAGTTTCCCACCACACATATATTTATTTATCAAGTATCCTTCCTAATCAGGTTCTCCACCACACATATTTATTTACTGTGCTTCTCTTTAAAACCTCTGTTGTAGAACTTTCTGTTTAATGCTGGACTGCCCCAGCTCATGAGTAAACCTTCTCTCCTTACCTCTGAAATGCCTTTGTTGTGTTTGTTGCACATTTTCCTGTCCCACTGATTTCTTTGGATGGACAAGCTGAGGCACCAAGGGGAATATGGGGCTTAAGACCCTGAAAGGAGACGGTGGCAGATGAAGAAATTAAGATTGCACAGGTCTTGTCTCCAACACTAAATCAATGAGAATATATGCTGTGTCCATGCCACAAAAAGGTGATGGTGAGAGACATAAGCTGCTACCATAAAAAGAACAATTTAGGGTGTGTATATATATATATATACATATATGCACATATATATGTATTTACCCCTGACATTTTGAATGTTCTCTTTCCATATGTAAGAGATGTGAGTGGGATTCTAGCTTGTATAACCAGGCTGTGATGTGTCAAATGTAAGGGGAAATTGCAACAGTCTGATGCTGAAATGACAATGAATGTGTGGGGAAATTGTGGGAACTCAGACTTCACTGCTGAGATCCCATTTACTCAGTGTACACACCATGCCCTTTATTAAACCCATTTTTATATTAATTTTATATCTTTTTTTTTCCCAGCCTGTGATACAGGTTATTGACCATCACCATTTGTACAGGCTGATAACAAAGGACAAGTACAGATACAAATAATTAATCAGTACCACCTATGCCCACTGCCCAATTGTTAATTTTGCAAAACATCTTATTTTGTAACATGACAGGTATGGTTTGTTTGATATGATAACTTTGAAAGTAAAGTGCTTTATTGCTCAGTGCTCTGCAGCTTTAAATTCTCATTTAAATGCTTGTTTTGTCTCCTGAAGGCCACAGCCTTTACCCCTTGAGGCAGAGACTTTGTCCTCTTTCCCCAGCTGCTTAATTTTTCTCTTTTCTTTTGATCCCTTTAGCTGGAACTTTCAATTTTCAGTCTATGGAAAAACAAACTTCTAGCATTAAACATAAAATCATATTCCACCTTCATTTCTGAGTAGTGTTTATTTGATTCAAATAAATAACTTTATTTGAAACAAGGAATAGAAACAATATGATACTTCAGATAAATATTACTGGGATGAATGGAGCAAAATAAAATAAATTTGTATTTGCTACAAACCCTGAATTTTACTTTTTAAAAATTTTCACTACAACAGTTTCTCATCTGTGATTTCAGGCCAATCATCTCATTTCTGCTGTGATAGGACAGGATATCTCTCTTTCTCTTGGTATCTTCTTCTATTCTTCTGATGATTTTGGACAAAAATAGGCAGAGAGAAATTAGAGAGAAAGGGAAAGGATGATGCCAGCTGTTATGCTGTGACTGTGTTAGCTTCATTGACTTAGGAAATCCTGTTTAAAGATTATTCTGGCTCATCCTGGACACACAGATAACTCCTTGCAAAAGTGTAGAAGTTGAATCTATCCTACAGTTTTAGAAAGTCAGAACATATTGGCATCTCAGTAAACCCTTGCATTAGAATTTTAAGTGGCATTTAGGTCGTTTGTTATCCAAAGTCCTGGTTAAAAAGATACTCAACCATTCCCAGCCTTAATTTCCCTAAAATGTTCATGGGATTTAGAAAGTCTAGCCTGTGGAAGAGGTTCTGTGATGCACCTGAAGAGGTATTTGAGTATCTTCAAGGAACTGGGACCACATCTCTCTTTGGTAAATAATTCCTGTACATGTGGCCTGTGACTCTTCCTGTTGTCACACCTTCTGGTGAACAGATCCTGGATGCTTTCCCACAAAACTGGGAAATGGTAATTTCCCAAAACTGGCTAATGGCAAAGGAATCAGGCTTAAAGACTCTGCAACAACAAATATGACACTCTGAGGCAAATCAGTCCCTATTTACAGTGTGCCATGTTTGTTGTAATTCATGATAAAATTTGATCCTTCTGGGCGTAAATATTATCCCACAGAATATTAATGGCATATCCAGCCTTGTTTCCTGGTGTTGTCCTGTTGATTCACATCTCATTAGTTCCTTGCCTTTCTCTTCCTTGTCTTCCTCCTCTGGTGGAAACTTTGGATTTCTGCTTCCCAGCTGGGCTGGGTGCACTGGACCTGACTCTGTCTGTGCAGGGTACTCTGCTGTGCAACGTCATCCAGCAGCTTTCCCAAACTCTGCATTCCTTTTCTTCTGGTTTCCCACTGCCCTTCTGCCTCCTTCTGCCAGATGCTGCCTCATTCTGGGCCTGACTTGAGGATATTCTGTCTGATTTGCATCCCACAGCTGTTATTTGATCTCAGTTCTGCTCTTTTCTCCCTCCTCCCCCTCCTAGTTTTGATCTAGTTCCAGAGTTTCATTATCTAATTCATTTGTTCTGGTGGACCTTTAATTTCTTCGTCTTTTATTAGGCCTTATGGGAATTGTTTTCTCACTTTGGAGCTTAGTGATGGCTTCTTTTCCCATTTAATATGTCCAGGCTGCCAGGCACTTGTACCAGACTCCACCTCAGCCTCCAGCAGGCCATGGTTGTTATCTGGCTTTTCCCAGCAGTTGTTTGGCTCAGAACCAAGAATGCAGGAGTGCACAAAACGCCCGTGTGATGTCTGGCCCTGACAATGGGACACAATTACCAGCTCACTTCAGAGATTGTCACCCTCAAAACGCTGCTTGCTCTGCATATGGCTGGGCATGGTTCATCTGTGACGTTTGCCTGGGAGACAGGCAGGACACCTTACATCTTCTGCAGCAAATAAAACCCTCAGCTGCCTTTCTGCCAGGTTCCAACCTCAGGAATCCAAAGAGCCATCTTGGCTGTAATTTAAGGATGGCAAACCCTGAGAGCAGCATGCTGAGCATTTGTACAGACACAGGAGCTCTGTTTCCAACCCTCTTGTGTCCCAATTCAATGTCTGTGTGTTTTTTCTCTTAAGAAGCCTCACCCAGGGCTCCTAGGTACTGTGTAACACAGGTGTAACTTACAAAGAGTTGTAGTGAGTAACTTCTGCTTCAATGACAAAGATGGTGACTTCACATTTGAAAAAGTTGCATTTTGAGTGGAATCTTACCCAGAGGAGATGTAATTATTTGGGTATCTTGGAGTTTTCAGAAATATTGTGGTCTGAACAGGCTCCAGGCTGAACAATCCCAATTCCCTCAGTCTTTCCTCATAGGAGAAGTGTTTCATCCCTCTAATAAACTTGGTGTTTTATTCTGTGATTTTGAAAAGCCACACTGCTGTTTTGGCAGGGGTAGGGTTAATCTTATTCCCAGTGGCTGGAATGGGGCTGTGGTTTGGATTTGTGCTGAACACAGGGGTGATAACACAGAAATGTTGTTGTTATTGCTGAGCAGGGATTGCACAGAGCCATGGCCTTTTCTGCTTTTCCTTCTGCCAGGCTGGTTAAGGAAGTTGGGGATGCTGGGGGAGTTGGTGGGAGACACAGCCAGGACAGGTGACCCCAGCTGACCAAAGGACACTTCAGACCATCTGACATCGTGCTCAGTATATAAAAGGGAGGGAAGAAGGAGGAAGGTGGAAATGATTGGGATGATGGTGTTTTATCTTCCCAAATACATGTGATGGAGCCCTGCCTTCCTGGAGGTGGCTGAACTTCTGCCTGCCCATGGGGAGTGGTGAAAGAATTCCTTGCTTTACTTTAGCTGTGCACACAGCTTTTGCTTTTCCTGTCAAACTGTTCTTGTCTCAACCCATGAATTTTCTCACTTCTACCTTTCTGATCCTCTCCCTGTTTCCTCTGGTGAGGGGTGAGTGAGTGGCTGCTGGGTGGGGTTAAACCAGGACAGGAAAAGGGACTAGGATCCTCAATACACCAAGGGCAGATCTGAAATCAGGCTTTGGGCTAGGTGGAAAGAAACAACTTTTCCTCATTCAACCAGGTTTGTTGGAACAGTTACATAAAACCCATCATTCCTGTGCTTGGAGATCTTTGTTGTCCCTCATTTTTTTATTTTAAGGGAAGGAGGAAGGACTTCAGTCCCCAGGCTCTTGCTGTGTAGAGGAACAGGTTGTGGGGATATGTGCACACTTTATGGACTACACAGTTCAGCCAGGCATTCCCATTCTCCTATGAGGATATAGGCACATGGAGCAACCAAGATATCCGTCGAGGCCTCACAAGCCCTGTATGATGTCAGTAACAGTTTTTTTAACAAAAACATTTTGCATATTTAGCAAAGCAAAAAAGTTCTTTAAATCAGAGTTCCAGTGAAAACCTTTTCCCAAGTTATCACAATTTAGTTGTGTTTACTTGGTGCAACCTAACCTTTCCTAGCAAAATTTAGGTGTGTGGAGCAAAATAAATCATTCTCATAGAGCACTGATGCAAGGAAATAAATTAATTTTGAACAATCTGTAGCAATGAGTTCTCTGGAGAGGGCCTGTGCAGTGCTAATCCTTACTCACAGGATTAAGTGTTTTGTTACAGTGAAGTGTCAATGTTGTGGCCTGAGAGGAACTGTCTGTGCTTGATTTGGTAACTGTGGGGTTTCCTTTTGTTTTCCTTTTTGTTTTTTGTGATTTGACATATCAGACTTCCAGCTCCTCAAACTGATCTCCCTCCCTAGAGATCTCTTGTGTTCACCACCCAATGGAGAATTGTCACTTTCAGGAGGTGCCTGTCTCTATCCGTTAAAATAATTTAGACCCTCAGGATATCTCCAGCTTTTTTTCATGCCTTCCCAAGTGCTTTTCCATTCTTTGGCTGCAGTCTTGCAGGTGATCCTGAGTATTTCCCAGGTTCATATTCAGCTTCACTACTTGGCTCCAGGTTTGGTAGTGGATTGGGTCACAGAACTGAGAACGGTGGCACAGCTTTATCTGATACAAAAAGGGTTCTTAGTTTGAAGCTTTGTTATCTGGAATTATTTAAAAGGATAATTAATTCAGCTAAAGGTCTCAAACACAGTTACAGCCACATTATTTGCATTAAACAAAGAAACCCCTCCTTATAAATAATGAACTTTTTGTGTCTTGTAATCCTGTTTACTTCTCAAATGAACTTTCCGCTTCTCATAATCTTATTAAGAGGGTGAAACAAGCCTACTTAATATATTCTATACTTCACTTATTCTGGAAAAGTGAACAGGATTTGTGCTGAAGTTCCCTGGAAGTTTTCAGAGCAGCTGCTTTGAGCTGTACTGGTGGCAAGGCTCAGCAAGGCTGGTGGGTGATGGTAGCTCAGAACGGCTCTGCAGGTACTTGGGACTGTTCTTGGGAGGTGCAAAGGCTTTGAATCCAGCCTCTCTTGTTCTGCTGATCCTTCCCTAGAAGCCTAAGACAATAAAAAATGGTGAACAACATCTCTGAAAGTAACTATTATTTTTTCAATTATGTCCTAATCTATAAAATCATTGAAAATCAGACAAGTGGATCACAAAATTCAGATATTCTAATCATTAATTTGAGCAAGTTAGAGTCACAGTTGCAATTGCCTGAAAACCAATGAATTAAGCAGGAAATTGGGGAGATCTGTCCCTTAGTTAAGACATCAAATGAATATAATCATGTCAATAATCATGTAATGAAAGTAACAGAGCATGAAGACATCTGTAAAGCACTAATCTCTAGAGAAAGCACTTTTCCATTTAATCCTAAACCTTTAACAGGAACATTTTCAGCAAAATGACTGATTGAATTAATTAAACATTCTTAACATCAAATCCAAACTTGTTTACCCAAGAGTACTTGAAGCAAATTTAGACTCCCGGGTCTCTGTGCATCAAACATGATATGGTTGATGTGACCTCTCTCAATTTACTTGCTTTTTGATCCTGTAGTATTTAGGTGATTTCACTTCTTCCTGCAGAGTACAGCATGTCCTTTGCCAGATCTTTTCCCTGCCAGATGCCTGGCAATTTTGAAAGCAGGAGTTGCATAGCTTATAAGTTTAGGAAATGGTGACAGATGTCTTTTTCATAAGAGCTCGTCTGTGTGTGCTCAGAAACATGCTTAGAACTTCAAAAATGTCAGAGAGAACGATAACAGGGAATAGTCCAACCTGTAGGAAAACAGAAAAAAAAAGATACAAATGGTTCCTTAAAATCAAAGGAAAGATTCATTCCTTGATTTGCAGTCTTTGGCTGTTTTGGGGTCAGACATCACCTGTTCATGACTCACCTTGTGCTGATGGCATTATTTGGAGTGCCCAGGCTGGTTGAGTCACTGCTTCATCTTCTCTTTCCAAGCTAAAAAGCAGGAATCATTCTTTGCCAGTGGCACAGTGGCCTGGAAAAGAAGAGCATCATCTTCTGCCTTCAGCTGAGTCTTCAAGGCAGTGATTATGACTTGTCCTGCCCTGCAGCCCCCCATCCCAAGGTGTGCCCAGTGAAGCAGGAGGTGCAGATCCCTACAGCTATCCCCTTTCCCCTGGTTATCCTGCTTGTCCTCCTCATGGGCCAGCTGGGAAAACCTCACTGAGCCTGGCAGCTCCTTTTTAACATCCCCTCTCACAGCCACAAGCCAAGCAGTCTCCGAAAATAAACAAGGAGTGGGATAAACAGGAGGGGAATTTACGGAAGCTGCCTCAGCCCCCAGCTCTGGGCACCACTCGACACCAGCACACTCATTTTCCTTCACCCACATTCTCAAATTTAAGGATCTTGACACGTTCTGGATTGTGGCTGATGGTCCAGTCAGTGGTTGCTGCTCCTTCATGCTTCTACTTCTCTATACATTTTTCATATACACTCCTGTTACTCCTAAAATAAACACAGATGTGTTTTGGGAGCTGTCACAACCCTTGTTTTACCAGGCAATGAATCAGAGAATTAATCACTCACAGCTTTCGGCAGTACAGGGATATAGAGTCACTCCTATCAATTTGCTAACCAAGAAACAAAGTGCTAATTTAGGTTCCTAGCCACATAAACTTCACACAAGGTGAAGGAGAGTGAACACATAGTATGACTCCTCTGCAAAGTGTGAGTTTGATGATGCATTAAGTAAATGCACCTCAGCTACTGATTTCTTTTTGCATAAGCAGTGTACAAATTCTAAAACAATATTTAAAACATTACTGTCTTCCTAATAAACCAGTGTGTTAAATTAAATACTTTAAGGAATGAATCAGTATAAAAAACTAAAAATTTTCTGTGGATTTTTTGATGCAGGACATAGGACTCACCTTTTGAAACATTATGGCTTTTTAGATTGGCTGAAATTCTCTTTTCTGTATTGCTAGTCAATCCAGAAGGATGTTATCACTTCAGTCTCCCATTTTTAGTCCCATTTAGAATGTAAATTAGTTCTCACTACTAAACAACTCACTACAGCAAATTATTTTACATTACCAGCATTACTTTTGTTAACAGCAAAACCCTTTTAAGGTCTTGAGCTTATAAGAATAAGAATAAGTCATTGATTTGCTTCATCTGGTACAAAATAATTCCTTCCATCTCTAGCAATGCCATGGTTCAGTGCTGCTGGGATCATCCATCACAGGAAGAAAGGAGCATTTCCTTCTCCAATCACTTTTGATTCTTTAAAGGTCCTTCTCTGAGGCTTCTGATGCTACAAAGTACCATGCTTATGTTGTGGTTGTTTTGAACTGTTTTTCTGAAATTTTTTCTGAAACTCATTTTATGTGACTAAAGTCACCTGATCAGTCAGAACAGCAGCTTTACATTATGTTGATGTTTTCAGCTAAGGACTCAGTTACAGGGCATTTCACCTGCTGATCCAGCAGCCTGGATAGAAATGGGATTAAGGTGAGAAAGAGGAACTGCAAATAGGGAGATACTCAAGGAAGGGGTTCAGCCATCCTGCGTAATGCACTAATGAAGGCCATGAAATTCCAGCATGCTGCAGGTGGATGGAATTTGCTTCTGCCATTCCCCAGCTTCATGGTGAAGGCAGGTTGGGCTCTGAATTGAATTTGAAATCTTGAATTGTCCCCTGTGGCTGGCAGGGGTGGCTGAGCTATAGAGGGCACACTCTACTCCCTTTTCCCAAGGATCCAAGATGTGCTTCCTTCCCTCCCCCTGCCTTTGACTGGCTCCTCTGCAGAACTGATTTAGCAGCTGCTGCCCTGGGTGTGCCCCAGTGGGACTGGGCTGTCCCTGCTCCCATCCATTTCCTTCCTAAGGTGCAGATGGGGCTCTGAGCTCCATGAAAGGCAAAGGCCTGGCTGGGATGTGCTGCTGGCCTGGAGGGCACGGCTGCCAGCCCTGGTGTCCTTTCCCTGGTGCCCCATCACCACCCCCGCTCGGCTTTTCACAGCCAAGGTATCTCCATTACTCATCTGAAGTCTGGGAAAGAAGGCAGTAAACAAAATTTGATCAGGAGGTATGGGATGAACACCTACTTTCCCAAATGCATTGTTACAGTACACAGGAGGCGGTGGGAAAAAATAGATGGGACAGAAATGCTGTTGAAAATTATGTTTCCTTTTTCGGTCTGCTCTGAGGAGATGTAAATATCCTTGTGTTGCTTGATCACAGAGTTTAGCACAGTCTTTTCAAGCTCTGTCTCTTAATAACCTGAGATTTTTTAATTTCAAAGATATAACCTTTTGACAGTCTGCCCATTATCCTGGGCATGAGAGCATGAGAGTGCAGGTACATTTGTAGCCCTGGATGAATGACCACAAACTGTTCCTGCTAATACCATGTTTTTTACTCATAACATTTTACAACAGTATGGACACAAATTGAACCCCAGGTGCTCGTGGCCCATCTGCAAAGTAAGGACTACACAAATCAAGTTTTCCTACAGAGAATGCAAGGACTGCTGAGCCACAGCTCCATGGGACACTTGTCTTTTGAGCTCCATAGAAAGGTGTTCAAGACAACCTAAAGATGCTTGAGATGTGGGATTTAGTGCAAAAGATGAGCATGTCCCTTCTCTGGCCTGCCTTTCAAAGGTAGGAGTCACATGCCATATATTACGCTTTGCCTCATTCCTCTCTTCCTCCATTTCCAGGAGTTTTTACTTAGCTGAGAGAACAATTTCTAGCCTGGCACAATTTCCTGGTTCTCCCCTTTCAGCTGTACCCATCCTCTGTTTCTTCTCTGAGCCCTAGCAGGCCAGGCCCACGTGTGTGGACATGGGGTCTAGCACAGTGGTGCTCTGCTCTGTGTCACTTTGCACTTTTACCCAGCTCTCAGAGGTGCTGAAAGTGCTGTAAGCACATGAGGTATCCCACTGACCTCAATTGTGCTTGTTTCCTGTTTCAAGACTGCTTTTTATTGCCAAGTAGTGCAAATAAACCCTCCACATTAGACTAAATGAGATGCAGTCATAGATTTATAGATACAATACCACAGCAAACAAAATTAATATACCACAGCTAAATAAACTAATCTAAAAATACCCTTTCAGTTCACCTGGTTCAGGATTATGTGCAGATGAGGCCCAACAATATGCTTTTTATGACAAATGGGCACTTCTTTTTCTATCTGTAAATTTACAGCACTTTTGACCTTGTCTGTGTCGGAGTCTAAGACATCCCTTTGGGAGTCCAGGGTTGCTGAGACCCTGTCAGGGGCTCTGAGACCCTGGAATGATGCCCAAAACATCTGTGGGTTTGATTATAGCCCTTGGAAAAATTATCAGTTTTATATGAGAACTTAAAAGTCACAGAAGTTTAAGTAGTGTTATCACAAAGTGAAAATATAGATTCTAGGATTTTTGGGAATGGGGATTTTAGAACACAAGATGGAGGAAAAAGCACATGTTTGGTCTTTCTTTGTTCTTCTTCTTCATCTCCATTTTCTATTGTGGAGTTGGCACTTTTGGACTGGTTTAGAGTAGAAGTTCACTGTCTAACATAGATGATAGTAATCGGGAAAGAATTGTAAACATAATGTACGTAGTTTTTAGTATAAAAAGATAACACCACCCTGAAGGGGCAGAGAGTGTGCCATGGCTGCCCTGCAAGACAGACCTCGCTGGGCTGAGACAAAATATTACAAATAAGAAAATAATAAACAACCTTGAGACAGAAAACTAAAGAGCTCTCTTTTATTCCACCTCGGGCACACAAACTGCCAAACAAGAACTTTTACACATCTTGGAGAAGAAAAAACCAAAACAGATTCCAAGAGTCTGTGTGATGCTGATTTAAACTGAACTGGTGAAACAAGCTCAACATCGATGTGATTAAATGAATGCTAATCTCATGCTGTCCCAGTTTAATGGCATTTGTTTTATTTTGTCTCGAGTTAACAATGATTGAGGTGAGGTCACACCTTCAAAGGGCTGAAATTAAGCTTTGTTTGTTTGGTTGTTTTTGTTGGTTTGTGCTTTTTTTTTTAATTTTTCTGAGGCTTCTCTGTGGACATTTCACAGTCAGCTGCAGTGTTTTTTGATGCTGTAGCCCCTTCTGTGAAGGATTTTCCCACCACATGCATTGGTCAGAATGCACTTGCTCTTTTCAGGCACTCCAGGGAAATTCTGCCTCTTTGTGTGCATATTGTAGGGAAGTGGAAACACTGGAAGTTACCCTGAAGCATATGAGAAATGCTCCCACATGCCATTCCCCAGACACTGCTGTGAAAGCAGGGACTTGGCCAGGACACTGCTAAAAAATAACAAAGGTCAGTGGCATCTTGACACAGTGCAGCTGCTTCCTACTCAAATGTGAGTCCAACATTTTACTGTATCAGTTTTTAAACTGATTGAATTGGTATCTGTAGTCTCCTGGCTAGACAATGCCTCACTCGTAAATCCAGACAAATCTGGAAAAAGTGGGGGATGACAGTGTCCCACTGATAAACTCTGTGCCTTTCTTCAGATGTTGTGTGCTTGAATTACAGTAAAAGAAATGTTAGCTATACAAAGGGGGGGGGAAGAGAAAAATCTCTCCCCTGTCCCAAACTCCAAGCAAAGAAACCTTCTTCCCATGTGTATTTATGAAAATAAACCCTGAAATGCTTTCTGGATGGTTTAGGTGAAATATTGTCCTCAGGAACGCTCGCTCCTCAAGTGAGACATTTCAGTGATGCCAAGATTCACTTTGTGCTTTGGAAAGTCTGTCTGAAAACTGATTGTGTTTTCCCTGTGTTCTAAAACAACTTCTAGTCCTCCTGTGAGAAATAACACTCAGAAATACTTTCCCAGTGCTCCAGGATAAAGGGGCATCAAAGTGACTGACTATTCATAGTCGGTATTTTTTGTTTTCCATCCTTTTAATTCACAGTCTCATTCTTTACATAGAGGCATCACTAAAGACTTGTAACATACTGAGTCTTAACAGAGGGGGCTCATGTCCAACAAAATGCTAGAGGCAGGGAAGGGACACAGATTTTCCTTTGACCCAGGTGCTGATCATACATTTAAATGCTTCATTTAAAAGGCTGTGTTTTATAAGTGGAGCTTCTCACGGAGGGTGAGGTGAAAGTCCAGCAATGCTATTGCGGGATGTAGAGATCTCAGTGTTTTGGAAGGAGAACAGGGGTTAAATCCCTCTCCTTTCCTCTCTGGAGTTGGAGGGGTAGAAGGATCTTCCCACAAGACCCCAGGAAAAGCTCTGAGAGAGTCTCAGGTCTGTGTGGCCCCAAGGACCATGGAAGTCCCAGTGATGACACAATTTAAAAAAGCCTAAGTGTGGACACAGTCAATTATACTCACTTCTATGAGAGCCAATTAAGATATCAACATAATTAATAAATTGGAATTAACTTGTCAGGGAAAGCATATTTGAAGGCTTGTTGCACTCACAGAGATATTTAAAAGTGTCTACTCCTTCTGCTTAGTTGTGTTATTAAAATTCCATTTTGCACTTTAAGGAAAACCACTGGGTTTGATCATTCTTATTATTTCTCAAGCAGATATTTGTCATTTATTTGTCTGTAGCCTCTTAGCTATTTCTAGAATAGGCTGTATGCTATAATTTTTCTGTGGAAAGCAGGGTTGAAGGTCCATAGGGGGCCAGAGAAACTCCTCTTGGGGCTGAGAACAGCCAAGGGCAGATCTAAATAAGCTCTCGGAGGTCACGGTGTGGTCCAAGGGTGGAAAGGAACATGATCCTTGGCCTGCCTGCCCATCAAACACATTTCTCACTCTAACCTTGCACTGAGGGGGTGGAAGTGGATGGGGTAGGCATGGGGGTGGTGCCTGGGCTCCAAATCCAGGCGAGGCAAGGGAAAAGCACACCAGGTTTTCTCCAGGATACACAAGTTCACAAATATTAGGGCCGGTGGAGTCACAAGGCTGGCTTTGTTGATTTAATACTATTCAGCTGTTCCCTGTTTCCATGTAACCTTACACCTTTCCTAGCAAAACTATTTATTATCCCATATTAATAATAGCAGTGTTTTTTCAAAGTCACCTACCACGACCTGCCCTCACATCCAGGTCTCAGAGTCCCTCATGGGATTCTGGGGAGGGGTTGTCTTATCTTGCCCAAAGATTTTTGAGGTTTATGAGGCAGCATAAAACTCTGCCTGTGCCATGTTTCTGCCCCTAAACCAGAGCTCCCATTTGGCTGTAAAACCTCACTTTGTCATTGGCCCAGTGGTTCTCAACTGAAGTTGCTTGTTCTCATTACAGACAGGGAGTAGCATCTCTCACCAGCAAATAAACCACACTGAGCTTGGACAGCCCAGGCTACTCAGAAAATTTAGGTCCCTTTTTGATGGCTGTGATAGGACATTGAATTATGTGTGTCTGTTACTCATTCCCAGTTCACCTTTAGGAAAAAAATCAATTTATTTGGGGGTTTACTGGAAGAGTCAAAAGCTTTTTTTTTTTTTTTTTTAATGTATGTGCTGCTTTTCTTCAGAGTAAGGACTCCTTGGGCTAAAACACATCAGTCAGACTATCCTTTATTGGTTCACTTCAAGTAAGTTATTCCCTATTCCTTGAATTGGACAGCAATTTGATTTAAGTACATTTTTGGTTATGTAAAATATCTGTTATGATTAAAGTTATGGATTAAGAGATTTTCCTCTTTGGCTTGTTTAACTAGGCATTCCTTATTTGAAACTAGGGTTTGACATCTCTAGCTAGGAGCATTTTCTAATTAAAGAAAATATTCTTTTGAGGTCAGGCATGCATTAGTAGCCTTTAAAACAAAATTAAAACAAACAAACAAAACAACAAATCTCAAACATGTTAGTCTAACCGTATATTAAGAGGATGTTTTTTTATCTAGGAAAATGCATTAAGTACTTAGAAAAAAATGCATTAACAAACCAAGGAAAGAAAATGTTTATTTCTGTTTATGAACTGGATATATTATTCAGATCTGATATGCACAATTATATACTATGATTTAGCACTCTGGTGAAGCTATACTCTCAGGAAAACAGTTTAGAAGGATAATCCAGGTTCAGAATAAAGCTATTAACCAATTTATCTTGTGTAATGTGAAATCTGAGAGAATTATTTTTGACTTCTTAAAGATCAATTTCTTTTTCACGAGCAATTTTTAAGTAGAAACAATCTCTCCTGATAGAAAGCAAGGTCACTCCGCATTATTACAACACACAAAAGAACAAATGAAGCAAAAAAACCCAAACAAACAAAAAAACAAACCAATTGGGTTTTTATGTCATGATCCCAGTGAAACTGTTGCTGAACTGAGATGCTATAAGATATGAAATCATCCTGAGTCTAATCTGAGCTCCACCAAAAATCACTCGTGTGACCTTGTGGGTTTTCTATCATTTCCAAAACTGGCTGTCTAAAATGACAGGCACCTAAACCTGTAACCTCAGTTCTGCCCCTTTGGGAAGGTTACAAACAGGGGCTGCATTTGTGGCTTGGAAGGATGTCTAATGCCCAGTATCAACAGATATATTTTCATCTATTTTAAGGGTCATCACACTTGAAACAAACCAAGCAGCTGAAACCACACAGTTCATTGGTTGCCTCAACTGCCGGAGTATAAACAACATTGTTCTGTGCAGTTTCACATGACCTAACACTATTTTTATCATCATTTCACTAATAGGTGTTAAAGGCACTTAATGCTTCTCTCATTAAAGCTCTTCTTGCTGCCGTTGCCATGGGGCTGTGTGCTCTGAACCCACCCACAGTCCTTCACCTCTCAGCCCTTAGGGCCACAAACAGGGAAGAGGCTCCACCTCACCTTGGAGGTCCTTTGTCCCCTGCCTCCCACTTCGATTTTTTTTGTGCAAGGCCTATCCAATATCTGCAGTATCCCTGGAATTCAGATTTTGGAGTTTTACAGCTGAGAGCACACAGCTAGCACAATGCATTTATTTTCTGCACTCCTCCAGAAATGGGATGTCACTTTTGCTGGGCTGGCTGCTCATGTAGATTTCTGAGGCTGATGGACTTTGAAATGTGTGAGGATGTTTTTGTACAAATCATAGAATCACTGAATGGTTTAGGTAGGAAGAGACCTTAAAAACCATCCACTTCCCCCCCCCTGCCATGGGCAGGGACCCCTTCCACTAGCCCAGGTTGCTCAGAGCCCCATCCAGCCTGGCCTTGGACACTTCCAGGGATGGGGCAGCCACAGCTTCTCTGGGAAACCTGTGCCAGGGCTTCAGCACCCCCACAGGGAACAATTTCTTCCTAATTTGCAATCTAAACATGCTGCCAGTTGGAAGCCATTCCCCTTGTCCTGTCACTCCAGGCCCTTGTCAAGAGTCTCTCTCCATCTTTCCTGTGGCTCCCTTCAGGCACTGGAAGGGACAATGAGGTCACCCCAAAGCCTGAACAATCCAAATTCTCACAGCCTTTAAATGTGGATATTTATGCATGCATAAGCATCATGCTGTTGTACAGGAAACCGGGCATACTCCTTAAATCCCTCCTTTTCAATCTCCAGCTGCAGGTGCACAGACTGCTGCTGGTTATTGTTTCAAGGACCAAAGCTGAGTGTTTGCTCTCACCTCTGAAACACGGGGTGCTGCTTTGTAGTTAAATCCTCTGCCCCTGGCCCATTTACATGCAATTACTTTGAGAAAACCCAGATGTCGATACCTGATACAAGGTCTACTTTTCATAGCTTCGTTGTGAAAATTGTTGGAAGTTTGCAATATTGCTGTGAGGTGGGGGGAAATGGTGCTGAACCCAGTGTGTCCAGTCTCTAGAAATCTCTGCAACTCGTGCTGACTCACTGGATTACTCAA
Organism: Toxostoma redivivum; assembly: GCA_013397375.1. NCBI lineage: Eukaryota > Metazoa > Chordata > Aves > Passeriformes > Mimidae > Toxostoma > Toxostoma redivivum. The sequence goes on from VXBI01004479.1 coordinate 359,698, forward strand.
TATTAACATGTGGAAACTTAGTGATGCACTCACTTGTGCAGGATCCACCAATTAATATTTACATAGAAACTATCCAAGGCATTAAAAATACCTCTTGGCAAGTCTGTCCTTGCTGTGAGCAGAGAGCTCTTCTTCAGAGGAGTGACCTCAGGAGGAATTTTCAGCAACTGCTACATCAAAAGGGGATTTTCTTTCTACTTATCATTCTCAGAGGCTCAAAGCCGTGGTGCATCAATAATAACTCATGTTTGTGTAATGTGATGCCACAAACCATAAAAACTTCAAGAAGTAACTTGCTCAAGTAACCAGGGAAACCAAAAGCAGCGGAAAAATGTACTTTTCGACCACATGAGAAAAAAACACAAATGGTGATCAGTGCTCAGTACAAATCTATGTCTTTTAAGGGAAAGGTGAATTTCAACCCTCTAAAAACAAATTGCAAACTTAATAATGGGGACTTTCTATTAGTTCCACCTCTGAAAATTGAATTTTTATGGCTTCTGTGATGAGAGGGAAATTCTATGCCTGCCATTTCATGTTTGCTTCTTATTTATTCCTGTTAGTACAGTAAAGGATTGGCAGACAGGATGTGTGGGAAGCCAGATGGAGTAAGGGAGCAAAGTGGGTGGCCACAACTTTAATAAGATGTGTCCTCTTTGCAGATTATTCCTGTCATGTTATCCCTGACCAGACAACCACATGCTGGTAAGAGCAGCATGAGTGACAAAAGGGCTGCTCCTGAAAAGCTCTTTTTTTCCTGCTAAGAAAGGAAATGTGGCACATTAGCTCTGGAAGTAGAGATTGGTGTTGGGCACAAGTTTTCTGACCCCTGGTACTTCAAAGGACCTAATAAATCATGGGACTGGGTAATTGAAGAAGTGTCAAAAGAAAAGGCAGAGGATGTTGCTTGGTGATGTCCAGGGACTACTGTGTTGTCAAATATTAAAGACTAAATAAATAATTTTCCATACCTGAGAGCAGCCAAAAATGCTAATTAGTTGCTAGATTTTTGCAAGGCTCTTGCTGTTTTCTTGATATGTCAAAGTATTCTATTTTCAAAAGCAGTGGAGTACTCATTACCTTTAAATGTTTTTTAATGTTGTTAACCAGCTTTCAAGATTCTGAAGATTTAACATTTAAAGTCTTCACACTTGGAAAATATGGAAATTGAGTTCTGAACAGATTTTTTTTACCAAGACCGGCACGCTTCATAAAGGCCATGTTAAAAAATAAAATAAAATAAAATTGAACCAGTAATTTACATAAATATGATTTAGGTTATTGAATGATGCCATTAATTTAAAGAGTCTTGATTTAAATAAACCTGATTCCAGTTTTGTTATTTAAAAAATGTTGTGCAGCAGCATGCAGTGACAGCCCATACGTTGCTACTGTGTTGATATTGTATGAATCATACATTTTATATATGTTAATATATATATTATCCATATATTAGTATATAGTGCTCATTACTGAAAAGGTAACATAGCTGAAAATGTTTATTATTCTATCTCAAGTGGTTTGCCTCGTTAAAATGAACACTAAGTTCCAGGCTGATCAAAGGTTTACACCTGAGTATTATTCATCTGCTTCCAGCTATGAATGGTGATGTAATTAAGCATTTTATCAGGACCTGATAAAGGCTCTGTCACCTAAAGCCTCTTTATTGTAACACTTTATGGTGGATGTCATAATAAACATCTTCCCTATTTTTATTTGCTTTAAATGGAAAGCCAAGCAACTCCTAGTCTGGGTGCATCATCGTGCAGAAAGATCCTTTGTTCTCAGGGCTATAGTAAATGGGAATACATGGGCCTCCTGCAGGCAATCCCTCAACAAAAGTGGAGAAGAAAAGCATGTTTTTGGGGAACAGACACACTGCTTTGCCCAGCTCACTTGATACCCTACTGCATAGACTAAATACAAATTTGTTGTTGTAAGAAGAGATTTTCTGCCTTTGTTTGAGGCTCACTCCAAGTGCACCCTTTGTGCTTCACCAGTGGTTTGGTTAGGAGTAAGGAGATCTAATATTTCTTCTCCCTGACACAAGCACCCAGTGCTTGCCATGCAGCCTTTGAAGTACGATGGGGATTTCACTGATGGCTATCACTAAAAAAACTGATTCACCATCTGGAAATGCCCACTGCATTCATTTTCTATGTCTCATTGTATCTAGAGAAAGAATCGACTGGGACCTTTTAGGAAGCTTTTTTCCAGTTAAAGCACAAGATATATTTAGATTTCTTTTGTTCTAAATGTATTTTAAAATACAGACTAAATAAAACAGAATTAACTGGCAGGGCTTTTGCAATCTCAGAATCCAAGACAATATTTTCTTAATAAAGGAAGACAATAGCAGCTAATATACATGTGTATAATAGAAAACTTTTCTAACAAGGTTCCCATTGTTAAGAGCTCCTCTTCAGACCTGCTTATCTTTCCAGCAGCAGCCTATTACACTGACATTTCACAAGCTGAGCCAGGTAAATCTATATGGGGCTGGGTTCCATATTTCACTGGCCTTTAATCTAAACTCACTCATATTCAGAACCCTTTAGTTCATTTTGGCTTTTATCTTGCTGGTTGCCTTTGTTAATGGGTTATTTCCATTTTCTCTTTTAACTTAATGATTTTGACTAGGAATAAAGAAGTGTTTCCAGGCCAGACTTCAGAACTGCAGGACCAGCTGTTCGCCTTGTTGCATCTGGTGTGAACTGGGGTGCACTTAAAGAAATGAGTCAGTTTATATCCACTTTATTTGAGAAAGGTTTAAAAGCTTTTCAAGTTGCAGTTTTACACTGGTTACTTTTAACACCAGCCAAAGAAACTTGTGCTATAATTGGCTTTTGTTTCCATGCCCATGACACTGGATATTAGGTTTGAAGAGTTGGCACAGCCATCTCATCAGTGTTGTGCAATGGGACACTCATATCTCTCATATAAAATTGATTTCCTCGTTGTGTTTTGGTGGATCAGCTTCAGGAATGACCTTGGCCTGAAAATGTGGAGAGGTTTTAGAAAACAATAATATTTTCACTGCCTGAAATTACCCATAAGTAAAATGTAGAGTGTATCTCTCTCTCTCTATATATATATATATGCCTCTGAATACAGTAACAAATAAAAAGAATAAAGTAGTTTCCTGGTGCTGTGTAATTTTCTAAAGGAGATTTTTTTCTTCATCTATTCAAAAACTATGCAAATGTCCAACCTTCTTAGAAAATGAACTGGAAATTAAAGGGACTTTGACCCAAAAGATACTTGTAAAAGGGTATGGAGAGCAAGGGAACACTTTAAAATATTCCCACAATTGTGGGCATGATACTTGGAGTTGTTTTAAACTGACACAAAAGAGGTTTCGCTCATCTGAAGTCAAATAGTAAATAGTTTACTTAAACCTGGAGTCCACAAAAATGAAAAGTAACTTCATTTCAGATACGTACAGAATTTACTGCAGAAAAATCCATATTACAAAAGGTGTTTGATTCAATTCTATCAAACCTTTTCAAAACCCTGGGTGTTTTCCAAATGAATCAGAGCTGTTTTCAAAAGAAATTATTTTAATTTAGATTTTTAAGTAAGATTTTACTTTTAATGGCCATTTTTTAAAAGATACTGTCCTTGCCTTCATACAAATCAGGACTTCTTTCACACAGAAATACAGATTTACAAAAGTCCAGGTGTTAGGGGAAAGAGTAGATGGGACTGTCTTAAATCCTTTTCAGAGAATTATGGAACACAAATCATAACCACAACCCAGAGACAAATGCTTATATCTTCCTTATGGATATCCCTGTATCCCCCTTCTCCTTCTTTTTGGTTTAAGTAAGGCTGGGATAGCTGAAGGGAGCCTACAAGAAGATGGAGAGGGACTTTTTCACCAGGGCCTGGAGTGACAGGACAAGAGGGAATGGCTTCACACTGACACAGAGCAGGGTTAGATTGGATATTGGGAAGAAGTTTTTCCCTGTGTGGGTGGTGAGGCCCTGGCACAGGTTTCCCAGAGAAGCTGTGGCTGCCCCATCCCTGGAATATTCCCCAGGTTGGATGGGACTTGGAGAACCTGGGGTAGTGGAAGGTGTCCCTGCCCATGGCAGGAGGGTGGAAGTTAAATTGTTTTTAAGGTTCCTTCCAACCCAAACACTTCTGTGATTCTGTAATTCTGTGATTTATGCCATGGCACTTGCCAGTGGGCCCCAGGTATTGTTTGGGAGCCTGTGTAGGTGATGTAGGAGCTATTTCTCGTTATCTGATTATCTGTTGGGCAATTCTAAGTATTACTTAATCCAAACCAGAGTGAACAAAGTCCTTTGGGGTCAATCTGGAGGAAACCTGATCCATGCAAGCCTGTTGTCATGCCCATCCCTTTTAATGCTCAGTCCTGCTCTTTTCCTTGGAAGCCCTACAGTTCCTGCTCAGGCAAGGCTGGTGCAGGCCCTTGGAAAACCCCAGAACTCCAGATTTGGGCCACCCAGTGCTTTGGTGATGAATTCAGCAGTGTGAGCCCACCAGGGCACACTCAGGCAATGGGATGGTGCCAACCCAGAGAAACATTGCTGCTCTGCTGCTGGCCAGTGGGAGAGAACAACCAAAAAGGCATCAAGCAGGCTGTGCTGGAAAGCTTTCTAAATCAGGGCTGAGCAGAGGTGTAGTGACCACAAGGTGTGGAATCTGCCATCCCACACATGCTGCAGAGTGAGGTGATGAAGGCACCCACTGGCAGGGCATCGTGGTTTGGTTGAAGCAGCAGGGATGGAGCTGGAGTGTCTGAGCTGCCCTGTGGAGCAAGAGGGAGGAAGTTACTGACACCCTCTGTGAGGTTTCAGGCCTCTGGGTGCTCTAGGCACCCACACTGTCGGGTTATATTCTTCTTTAAGCCAAGCAGCTAATAGTTACTATAAAGTTATTTATTACAGAAGCACATCAGTCTCAAAGGCAAAAGCAAAGCAAAACAATGGCAAAAGCATATGGCATAAAAACAAGTGGCAAAAGCAATGGCATAAAGCAATAGCAAAATGCAGGTGGCAAAATGCAATGGCATGAAGCCATGGCATAGAGCCCCAGCTCTCCCTAATGCATGTTCTTTTATAGAAACTTTCCAACTAGCTAAGATGCAAACTCAGACCACTACTTCTTAACCTATTAGAATTCTAGTTTCTTAGCACGCCAGGCTACGTATAGACTATGTACATGGCTTATCTTGTTCTAACTGAAAAATGTAAGCAATATTCTTAACTCTAACTCTATGGTGTCTGAAGCTAGGTTCTTGGAGCCTTGAAGGAAACACTAGCATGTTCTTCAACTTTCACTAGAACATGTACTACTTCTCAGACATCTAAGACCTTTTACTTACTAAAAGCACTTAAAACTTATTCCAGTTACTTACTTACTTACTCCATCTATTCACTTACTCATACCATCTACTCACTTACACATACCATCTGCTCACTTATGCTAAAACCTAAACTTTCACCTCTGCCTTATGTGAATGGCCTAACATACTTCAATCCATCCAAAGACTTTAATACAATCCCTGCATTCTGATCTCTCTCTGAAGGACTCAGAGAGACCCCTGGCTTACTGACTCCAACACCCTTCAAATCAGAATGCTGGGATCAGAAACCATGGACCACTCCTGTGCTTTGCAGGGGGTTGAGTGGCCCTTGCACACCAGGGTGTGGCAGCCCCCTGAAATGCTGTGCATGGTTGGCATGGGGCAGCTTATGGGTACCAGGGAGTGGTCTCAGGATTCCCACTGAGACCTGGTGGCTGATTATCACCACAAGAACCCTGCTCTTTCTCATGGCCACTTGGAAAAAAAAACAACTAAGAAGATTCCAGGAAGTCTAAAATGTTTTCAGAAAATGCTTTCAAAAGCAGGACCTTTTTCTTTAGTTAAAGATGATGAAAATTCAAACTCAACAGAATTGCTGAGACAGACTGGAGCAAAGTGGAGAAATCTGATCAAGTCCCTGCTAAAGCTCCGTGGGGGCATGTCCACTTTTGGCAAACCCCTCAGCTGCCTGAAGAGATTCGTGTCAACACATATTTTCAGATAGTTGTGAAAGAACCACCTCCGTTCACTCAGGGCTTGGGTCACATTCAAACTGAGACCCTCTTTTCCCAGTCCTACTGTCCTGACAGTGAAACCCTCGTGCCTATTTTTAAGTTCTTTCATGTTGCCAAATTGAGAGTTTGTGTAAAGGAGAGTCAAGCCTGGATCAGTTTACATAGATAGAATTCTAGAGATTTTGTCTATCTGTCTTTTGTGGCAAGGACAGGTTATCCCAACCACTTCTACAGGCTTCACCTACAGGTGGCCTTTGCTATGCAAATAAGGCAACATTTCTTTTCTCTTTGCAACATTTCTTTTCCAGGTGTTAAAGCACAAATAAAAATACAAAAAAGCCTATTCACACATACACAGAGCTCTTTCCTACTTCATATTGGAAAGTTAAGGCTTTGTTTTGGTTTTGCGTTCTGCCACTAAGTCAAATATTTGCATTCTGTTAGATAATTAACTGTACTAATCAACAGGAAAATCCAGGTTCTCTGTTGTTGTTTTGAATTAAAAATTTCCCTGGTGTGATTTGACAGTGGAAAGCAATTGCCTTGGTGGAAAACACAGCTTGCTAAATGCTAGGAAAGAATTGATTAACCTGGAGTGACATGGCTTTTGAGGCAATGAATTATTTATTTTTCTTTCAAAGTGATTCACTGGGTGAAATGAAGAATCATAAAACCATAGAGTGATGTGGTATGGGTTGGAAGAGACCTTAAAGCTCATCCAGTTCCACCCCCTGCCATGGGCAGGGACACCTTCCACTAGCCCAGGTTGCTCAGAGCCCCATCCAGCCTGGCCTGGAACACTGCCAGGGATGGGGCAGCCACAGCTTCTCTGGCTGGACTGTACAAATTCTTACTTTCAAGAGCACCAGCTTTGCATCCACACTATCAACTCTCTTCTGCATGAGGTCCATCCACCTGTCAAATGATTTTCTAGCTCTCATGGCAATTTTGTGGGCAGTTCCACTTGTAGCCAACAAGACACATGTACGTGTCATCTTTCTACCAGGAAGCAGGAGAAAGGTCTTCAGGACTTCAGCTTCTTGGGTTTCCAAACCACTTCAGACTATTAACTCTGAGGACTTCTGAAAAAGAAAAAAAAAAGAAAAAAAATTTAAAAAAACCCAAACCAAAACAAAAACAAACAACAAAGCAAATTCTCTCTTTGTGATAACTTTTGGATTATTTTTGTATGCATTCTTGGCAAATATGACAATGTGCAGCCCTGGGAGACCACACTACTGAGTAGATTTTTGAAAGAAGCAGCTCTCTCAGCAGAGTGTCTGCCAAGGTAATAACAACAAACAATGAGCTGCTTGTTGTCAGAACCCTGAGGAGGCAGAAGGAAAAGTATCTTGGAATCAGATAAGCTTCACTTTAAGTTCTGCTTTGAGTAGATGAAGAGGGTGCTGAAAGATTGTCAGTAGATATAGAGATAGATTGGGGAAAACAACAAATTTTGGAAGCCCAGTGGAGATTTGGGTCATTGTAAGGTTAGGCAAAGTATGTGTTGGGAATGCAATGAAATGTGTGCTTGTATGTGTGTGTGTGAGAGTAAGACAATTTTGGGGAGCTGGCTTCCAGGTCTGGCTGCAGAGTGACACCCCAGTGTGCCTGGAGGGCAGGGCTCGAGTTGTGGAAACTGAATCCTGACCAAGATTCTATCACGTTGCTCAGTACAAGGGGTGGCAAAATAGCTTTGGAACCAAGCTGCCCCTGTAAACAGCCATCGGTGCTGTCAAAAGAGCCACTCCTTTCACTGCAGACAACCTTGTTTTACATTTTGTATGTGCCCATGGGGAGAAACAGGGTTAGTTGCTTTCCTTTTGGGAAAGGATTTTGGGGTTTGTCTGGAAGGAACACTTGGCTGAAGCCTGAGTCAAACCACAAAACAGAGGAAAAGATTTCCAGTGGTCCATTTTTTCCCTTCTGGCTAGGTGTTGATTTGCTGATGTCTTTGGTCAACATGCTCGTTGTTCTGGGAACTATTCTGAGTCAGATATCAACCAGTGGCTCTGGCAGTTAATGGCTTCAGGATGGGAACAGTAGGGAAATAAAGAAAAAAAAATCGGACAACTGCAGTGGCTGTCTCCTTATTTCAATCCATGCTGAAGTACCAAACCAGCAGATCTTGGTCTCCTTCTGGTGTCACTCCTTTGGTTTCAGTGAACTCCTTTGCTTCTAGTAGATATGGGTCAGTAGTACAGGATCAGGTCTCAGCTATCAGATACCTGCAATTTATTTTTCCAATGTCAAAATTTTATTATAGATAACTCTTGGAACAGGCACATAAGCCTGAACCTGGAAGCTGGTGTGATTTGAAGGCTTTCATTATCTTCCTTATTAATCCTGGGGCTGTCCCAGTACCTGATACTGGCACTGTGTATCCCAAGTTGCCTTTGTATCAAAACAGTTTTGCCCAAATGAGCAGAACTCACTGGGAATGTGTACGCAGCATAGAAGGGGAATATATACTCAACATGTGAGAGTGCATAATGGGTATGAACCTCAAATACTGAAAACAGTCCTGAAGACAGAAAGGACAGTTTGATAAACTCTTAGAGTCTAGCATTTAAAAGTTCCAAATTTACAGCTTTTTGCATTTGGTAACTTAAAAGTAGAGACCACAGGGAAAAACCCTGTCTTGCTACAGCTGATAGAAATTCCAGAGGGGGCAAAATGTTACCTCTTTGTGCATAAGGCTAGTCTTGTCCATGAATGTGAATTGAACTGATAAATTGCTTTATCTACCCCCTCTATGCCTGTGCAGTAATTATTCATATCTGTTATCTGGGTTCTTAGTGGTTTCTAAGAGAGTTGCTGGCTTTTAATGGAGGATTTTTCCTACAAAACACAGAAACAACTAATATGTGGTTCAGAACACGAATTCACCAGTTTCCTCAGGAATCTGTAGATTAGGAATTGGAAGAGGTAGGTGTAAGTTTGGTGAGTAGATGTATGATGAAGAGTGACGATGTAGCAGGAGAAACAGAGCAGGCATGATAAGGAAAAGACTGCAGGCAAATGATGAAGTTGGAAGTAGCTTCAGTAGGGAAAGAAAAAAGAGACCTAAAAGCAACAAGTGGACTGGGTTTAACTGCAGGAATTAAAGCCAACAAAATACTCCCTGCTGGAACTAGAAGGGAACCCAGGAGCCACGCCAGCACACAGCTCTGCAGTTTGCTGGCAAGCTGCAATGGTCCACTCTAGAAATGCTAAACTATTGCAGCTGTCCTCCACTCCCTGAGCTCCAGGAACTGAGATTAGGCTGAGGTGACTCACACAAGTGTCAGGAAAGTGCCCTTTGATGAAGTGTCCCTTTTATTGCCTTGGTAATTTTAGAGCAGACGTCGTGTGCGGTACGTGGCAGGACACACACAGGGGCTCGGCTGCCTTCTGCCAAATATGAGACTTGGGATGGACTCCCAGTGGCTGCTGGCAGTGCAATGGGTGGCTCTGAGGAGCTTTACAGCAGCACCATCTTCCAGGGCACAGCCTGGAATCTGATCCGGCACTTCGCACTGCTGTGTGTTGCTTTGCATCCCAACTTTGGATTTGTGGGTGCAAGGGTACCCTATACAGAGCATGCTAATGTTCCTAAGAATTCTGAATAACTGGAGCCTTCAAACTCAAACTCATGAGCAATAGTTCTTATTTTAACATCTTCTTCTTATCCCCATGAGTAAAGAATGTTTTTGGGCATAAATGCTCTTATTCATGAAGCCTTCAGACACAGTGCTGAAGTACAAGGAGTACAAGATGCTCAGTCAAGCACTTTCCCTTCCCTCACGTGGCACTGAAGGACTCAGGGAGGTGATTTATGCTTGCTGCTTGTAGGAAATCCCATGGAGAAATTAAGCCTTCTCTCTTCAGAACAGGATTTTGATAAGTGTGTCCTGAGGCCACACACAGCCTGAGAATTGAGTGAGGAAGATGGCAGCAAATGAATACAGAGCAGCCAGAGCACTTGGAGCATGCAGAGAGAAGTGCTTTAAAAGATAAAAAAGGACTAGGATCACTCAGTTCCAGAGTGTATCACATTACAATCTCACAGAAGAGATGAACTACACTTCTCCAGGATGTACTGAATTTCTGGCGTTTTCTCTCTTTCAAGTGCTTGACCTGACATCTTTTACAGTGGTTGATACATTTCTGAGGGTGGGAATTCATGCACATATCCACTCACAAGCCAGGTGTGTGCACTATAGTTACTTAAGATACACAATAGATACATATTTGAATTCAAAAGCACTTCTAGAAATCAGTTTTTCGTTATCAATCTTATATTCCTTACTTAGGGAAGTGTTAGATTTTATTTGTGGTATCTGATCTTTATAAAAACTCTGGAGAGGAATGGGTTATGTAAAGACTGTTTCTTTAGTTCGACCAACTTGCAGTCTATGTTAATAACCAATCTGCATGGAGATTTTTTCCAGCGTCCTAGAAAAATTGGCCCCAGATTTTGCTTCTCTCTTGTAGCCAAACTGCATCTGGTGCCCAGCTGATTTATGTGTCAGGATACCTATAGCAGGCTGGTGTGTATGTACAGAGATTCACAAACGTGTGATGCATTCAGGCTGGAGCTCTCCTACAGCCTGCATTCCCCATATGGGGAAGCAGGATAAGAAATCATTGTTTCCTTTCAACAAGTCCAGAAGAAAAGCAGAAACCTGTTCAGGGTGATGCCTGAGAAACGTCTGATCACAAAATCACCAACTGGTTGATGCTGGAAGGGACCATGGTGGGTCACTGGTGCCACCTCCCTGCTCCAGCAGGGCCATCCCAGAGCACAGGGCACAGGATTGTGTCCAGAGGGGTCTGGAATATCCCCAGTGAGGAGACTCCACACCCTCTCTGGTCTCTGTTCAGTGCCCAGGGAAGAAGTTGTGTCTCCTGTGCAGGTGGAACCCCCTGGGCTCAGTCCCTGCCCGTGGCTCTGGTGCCATTGCTGGGCCCTGCTCGGAGCCCTCCCTGCACACAGGGACACCCAGGGCTGAGGGCCCCTCTCAGCTGGGGCTCCTCTCCAGCCTGGACAGCCCCAGCTCCCTCAGCCTTTCCCTGCCAGAGATGCTCCAGGCCCTAAATCATCTCTGCAGCCTCTGCTGGTCGTGCTCCAGGAGCTCCCTGTGCCTCCTGTGCTGATGATCCCAGAGCTGGACACAGCTGTCCAGATGTGCCTCCAGGGCTGAGTGTTCAAGTCAGACCTGTAGGAGTCCTCAAACCTGCCCCTTCCTCAAGTCAGAAGTCAGCATTTAGTGAAAGCAAGGTGTTTTCAGCACAAAGAGAAATTAGAAGGCCTCAGTAGCAGTTCTGCCTCTCCCCCTCTCTTGAGAGGCAGAAATGTGTGTGACATTGGACCCTTCTCAGTAAAAAGGAACTTTTCCTGGTTGCCATGAGCTGTTGAAATGATGAGACAAGTCTCACAGTGACACTGTAGTGTTCTATTGGCACCATCACAGCCATACCAACTATTCCCATGAACAATTGGCTGAAGGGCTCCCTAACTCTGCCTTCTTCCTGCAGTCATGAGGAAAAAATAACACTGTGATTCTTGGGATGTTCGGTGCAGGGCCAGCAGTTGAACTTTGATGATGCTGATGATCCCCAGCAATTCTCAGAGCCTGTGATTTCAAGACTTGCTCTACCTGCTTGAAGAGGGTTTCATCTGCTTCCTCTTCCCAAGCAGGTGGTCTGCAGCAGATTCCTGACCCAAATTTTAGCCTTTATTCTGATCGTTCCTCACAAATTCTTGATTGGTTATCAACAGTTCCAAGGTGATTTTTGGACACCTGAGCTATCTTAGGCATTTCTGCCCAGGTCTTCCCCAGCTTCCATTTCTGGTGATGGAGTAGTTGGAGTCACCTCAAGTTTCTCTGCATGTCTTGGTGTAAAATCTGCAGCTACAAGTGTTTCAGTCCAGCTGTTGAAAGCAAAATTGAAACTGGAATTTTAAAAAAAAGGTGTATTTTTGAGGTGTATTTATGCTCTTGTGGGGTACTGGTGTATTTGAGAAAGCTATTGAGAGAAAATGGAGGCTGGAGGGAAGAAGAAAAAGATAACAAAAAAAAGGCGGGAAAGTAATACAAAAGGAAGAATTTTGTAGCTGGCAGTGAATAAAGTGTTATGAACACTTTCTTCCTTCTTTTTATCTCCTGGCAAGGAGATATAACTTCATGTTATTCCAGGAAAAGTCCATCTTCTGTGACCACAAGTCTTCTATTTATCCAAATTAGTGTGACAACAGTGTGAGATCTTTTCACCATGGAAGAAATGAGGCTGGCACTTGGTGACAGGACAAGACACTTGGAACTGGACTTGATGCTTGGGATGTTGGTGGAAGGAGCAGCAAATGAGGCTAATGAATGTGTTTGGGAGAGGGAAGGAGAAGAGTTAAGTTGGGATATTAATCTATTGGAGTTTTAAGGTAGAGGTGCACATGCATATGACATCGTATAGGAAATTATTTAAGTGGATTAACTTGGGAATTCACTGTCAAGATCACTTTAAAATTAGTACATCAGCTCATTGATAAGACTGGAATAACGTGCAAGACAGGGAATGTGCCATGTGGGTAGTCTTTTGTACATCCTTTCCCCAGTAGAGAGCAGCAACTCACCAAGGGATTCTTTAGCATGTCCCTCCTTACAGAAACTGTGAAAACGAGTCTTGGTTTGTTTCATATTTGAATTCATTCATCACAGTTCTGTTCAACTTAAAGCATTGTAAGTCTTGGTTATATATTAAAAGAAGTTTTAAAAGAAAAGATAGAGAAGTCTGGCATTTCCTAGCACATCCATCTTGCTGGAGAATGGGATGAGCAGATAAACCACATCATGGTCTCAGTATGGAAGTCTTTGCTTCTTTTCTACAAGCAGAATTTGCAGCATCCACATGTTAGACTTAAACTCCCTTTGGTTACTGATTATATTACTGAAATTCTCTTTGACTACTGATATTTCAGAATCATCTTACACCATCTCACACCCGCTGGGATGATGCTTTTAGAAGAGCCTGGATGATCTTTGCAACATTCTCAGATTTCACAGGTGGTCTCTTCTTATAAACACCAAGTCAGGAAGAAGAAGCAAAGTTATGTAAATGTCAAGACCAGAATGAATCATAGCCTGACTTCTTTTTCTCTTGGATATTCAGCAAACCTTTACCCTCAAAGAAAGGACTTACTATTTTAGAAGGGCCACTGAAAATACTGGGCCTGTGTACATGTATTTTTTCTGTGTTTCCTCCCTCATGAAGTACAAAGACACAAACTGGAGGAGACTAGGTGTGATGATACAAGATTCTTTCCTATTCTTCCCCTTTCTATTTCAGTCTAAAAGCTCAAGGACGCTGTATCAGATTTTGTCTTCCTTTCTGCTGACCTTTAGAGGTACATATATGATCTCATGCTTTTTCTAAAGAAGATGAATTCTGCTAAAAGCTGAGCAAGATTTCCTTCTCTCAAATTCATTTCCAGTGTAAATTAGGTGATGAATATCAAACACAGGAAGCTCAGTGTCTAAAGTCTCTTTTTCCATGCAGTGCCCATCTTCCCATCTGGAGAACAGTCCACATGTTCTCCAGTCGTGATAATCTAAGAAGTAGAAAACATCTCCCTTTCCTTTTAATGGATCCTCATGCCTCAGCATCCTGGGCCAACTCAGGCTGGAGTGCAACCACTGCTAGCCTGTTCGCCTCAGGTTTTTTTGAGCAGGAAGGTGACAGGAAGGGCTGTGACATGAGCAAGGTGTCAGTGTATCCACACACACCTGGTAACACATCAAAGCTGCCATAATGGAGGAAGGGAACTTATTTCAGCAAAAGCATGAGCTCCACAGAATCCTTAAGGCTGGAAAAGACCTCCAAGGTCATTGAGTCCAAACATCAGCCTGTCAACTACACCAGAGCACTGAGTGCACATCCAGTCATTTCCTGAACAACCTCCAGAGGTGGTGACTTAACCACCTCCCAGGGCAGCCCCTTCCAACACTCACAACTCCTTCAGTGAAGAAATTCTTCCTGAACCTCCTCTGGCACAGCTTGAGGACATTTCTGCTTGCCCTGTCCCTGTTCCCTGGAGCAGAGCCTGACCCCCCCAGCTGTCCCCTCCTGTCAGGAGTTGTGCAGAGCCAGAAGGTTCCCCCTGAGCCTCCTTTTCTGCAGGCTGAGCCCCTTTCCCAGCTCCCTCAGCCCCTCCTCATGAGTGACTCTCCAAACAGTAAAGAGATGGGAGACATAGAATGCAGCAATTTTAAAAGGATCTGTTTTCTGTTTAAGGCTCTGTTTTACCTCTGTTTCAGACAGGAAGATGGTGTTGAAAAGTTTGCAGAGCAACAGAGAATCTGCCTTTTCCCACAGCAGCATCCGATGGATGGAGGATCACCATGAGCTGTCAGACCAGCAGTGGGAAGAAACTTTGTTTCCAGAGGCCGTGAGATGTAAATCAAGGCTGAGAAAAGTGGCAGTGGTGGTGCTGCCCTGTGCCTGTGAGGGAGGGGCTGTGGATGGGGATGGCCCTTCCAGCTCCCTGCAATGAGTTTGAGCCATCAGTTTATGTAAATGTGCTCTCCCTCCACCACTTCTTGGGCAGTACCCTGAATGTCTCCAACCCCAACTACCTCTCCCCTTAAGATTTCTGCTCTGTTGAGCCATTGCCGTCCTTTTTGTAGTGTTAGAGCCTTAAAGTCTCTGCATGCTGGAACATTTCCCTCTAATCTGGGTCTCTAACGAACTGCTGTCATCACAGATGTATCACAAGCAGCTCTTGCCCCAGGACACTGCATGTTGCTGAAGAACTACTTTCCTAACATTCCAGTGAAATGCAGGAATCTCTTGTAGTCTCACAATACCTCCTCTTTATCCACTGTTCTTTCTTAGGTGGTCTGTACATTGATATCTATACATTGTCATCTCTGTGTTATTATGTCTCTATTTCATTGTATTTTTCCCAGAAAGATAAAATATTCTTTATCTTATTTTCTTCTGTAAAAATGGTTATTCAAATGGAGAAAAAACCCTATATTTTGGGGTCTTTGGCAAAAATCTAATTTTATGAAGTGTAAAACCCTGTAAGAATTCCAAATCAGTTTTTACAATTCAGTCTGAGTGCTGCTTTTATAAATCCAGATCTTGATTTGCTCTTCCTACCTTTATTTTAGTGAGAGGTAAGGGTCTGAAATTTCCCAAATGATTGATACACTCTCACAGCTGTCAGAGCCTGTCCTCTTCAGCAACATTAATAGAAGAAATTCTATTAGTAATACTGAGGGATAGTAAAAGTTTGTTCTGAAAGGTGATCCTTGAGGATTCAGTTCTTTCCCTCAGCTCAGCACTGCTGTATCATGTGTGCAACCAGAGAGGTGTCCTTTCTTTGGGAACAAAAGCAAGCCTTTAGTCCTTTCAACACTGCCAAAAGAGTGTGGGATCTCCTCCCCACACTCACAAATGTGAGTACAACTCCCCACTGCAGCACATTAAGAAACTGCTCCATGAAACTGCTCTTCTGCAAAGCCTCTGTGGGTACCAACATTGCACTGATGTCCTTGAATGTTAAAGGCAGCCATTTACACAAGGGATTGTCTTTACAAAAATTAATCTTCTTGGTTCTAAGTCAATGGGCTGGAATTACTTTCAGTTGTTTTTTTGGGGAAGGCAAGATCTATACACATGTGGTCAAGACACTTGAAAAACCAAACCTTAAAAGCTCTATTTAGAATGCAGGTTTGGGGTGTTACTCAGCTGTCTAAATATCAGCATGTAACATATTCTGAGCTGTTCTGTGATTCCTTTTTCGTCTGGATCTACTGCTTCAGAAGGTTTTCCATTATCCTGTGTCATTTCTACCCAGCTCTACCCAGGTGAATATCTTTGGTATCCTCAAGTGTCTCAAGCTGCACCAGATTCTTGTGTACACACAATTGAACTGCAGCTTTTGAAACCAAGATACAAAAGTATTGGTAGTGTTCACACAATTGTCAGAGATATTTACATTTGCTCATCTTTAAAACATCTGTATTAAATAAATCTGAGGAGTTTGAGTTCTACATGTCAGGTTTTGGGAGGGAATTGTCTGTAAATCATCTAATGGCCAGAAGCTAATTGCAGCCCTTGTCTAGACTGTTTGGGATGAAGTAGACTTTATTGGAGAGTTATTTTCCTGATTAAAAAACTCTGTCTTTGAACAACTGTATGATGCTGTGTGGGAAAATGACTATTTATACTAGAATATTGTTTTCTCTCTGGAAAATCCAAACAGTATCTCCCCAGAATACTACCTTGAAGATACTGGTCCATTTTTCTCACTTCCATTAAAGAAAAGCAAGAACTTCAGTGCTGCCTGTAAAGGAGCAGAGCACAAGTGTGAGGGTAGAAAAAAGGTGATGATCAAGAAGGCAAAGTTTCTGGGCTCACAATAGAATCTGAAAGGGTGCTTTTTGCTTTTTCTTTTTTAATTTAAGCTATTGCAACTTTTTTCCTACATTGAGAAAGCACAAATGCTTGAAAGCTTTCAAGCTGGGCAGCAAGCAAGCCATCAAACTCCCCAAATGGAATATTTTAGAATTCCTGTCTCATGAACAACGCCTAGGTTTTCTGGTTTGTTTTGTTTGTTGAGAATCAATACAAACTTGTTTTCCAGTCTCTTAACATTTTCCAAGGGATCTCGATTATATTTCTCTGGGCCAGATTTATTCTTAAGATTTTGGGCAGGAATTTGCAATGGCAAATAAATACGAAAAATAAATTAACAGCTACAAAATCATTGTGAACTCTGCTAGTTCTGCACTCAGCTGGAGTTAGGGATGACCTCTCTGAGATGTGGGTAAAGATCTCAAGGATCTTGATGTGTCTAATGGCCCATGTTTCCTCACCTTTGGAAAGTAGCCTTGGTTACCCACACCCCTTTCTTTGTGCATTGTCAGCACTGCACAGTGGTAAAACACAACAGAGCCCTGCACCTGTGGACTTATTTTTATTCCAGAAAACTTGTTTTGAAAATGCCAAATGAGGTCCATGGTCTTGTTATAGATCTGTTACACTAGGAAGAAGGCTGGGAAGGGATTGTTGTACTCGATCCTGGAGATCTTTCCCATCCTAAACAGTTCTTTGAATAAAAGGTCTTGAGGAGCTCTGCATAAGGGCTGCAGACAGCAGAGATATTCCTTCTAAGCACCATTCCCCAGAAACCTCCAGACTGTAAATTCAAATGCAACCCAGCAGAGCACCCTTGAGAAGCCATCAGCAGCCTGTCTCATCTGAGAGTCATAGTTCATGGGGGAGAGCCAAGCCACTGTCCATTGATCCACTGGGAGACTGGCAGTGTGTCCATGCCTCTTGCTCTCTCTCCCACCAGGTGTGAGTGCTCAGGATCACAAAGGATCTATGCCTTTTATGTGCCTATGTTTTACAATGATCACCTATTCCCAGCTGAAGTGTTTCACTTGCTGGCCTCAAGTGAGGAGTAGAGGGCCCTTTACCAATGTTTTATTCTCCTACTTACTGTAACCATTTTGGATCTCAGCCAGCACATATAAACAACGTGCTTGGGCCTTTCCAATTCTGCATTGCCATTTTAGCACTCTGGACATCAGCCAGTGCCCATAAAGTATGTGGCATTGATTAAATTTCAGCTGGCTCCCCAGACTTTTGATAAATGGATCCAAGGTGGACGTGTCTACCTAAAATAGGAATTTAATTCTGTATTGGGGGTGAACAGTATTTGGTTAAATTCTGTCACTGACACAATTATCAGCATTGCTTTCAACTTTTGTCTAACATAATGCCAGATGAAAGATGCTTTAAAGAAGAAGATGGCAGTGAAAAGATATCATTCCAATAGGGCTGTAAGCTTGATGTTTTATGTTTTATGCCCATGTGGATATTCAGGCTGCAGTGGAAACGACTTGCTGAGATTTACCTCATTCCCATAAGGCACTTGAGCATTACAGTATTACACATGAATTCTTCTTGTGCAAAGAGACTTTCACAAGTTCAAAGGGCCAGTTCTCATTGATTAGAAGCAGAAACAGTCACAGAAATATCCCAATGCAGTGGTTTAAGTAGTGGTGTGATTCTAAATTATCTTCTGAAAGCTCTTTCTTTCATGCACAATGTGGAAGGAATCAATCAGAAAATACCACACCAGCTAAGGATCTAATTGCTTATGCTATTCAAATGCATAATGTTATGACAAATTGTGACATTTCAATGAGCTCCTAAAATCACATAATCTCTTATCTACCTTTTGTAACTATTTGTAAAATTATTGTACTTATCACATTAACACCATATCTCAAGCAGTATTATCTCAGGGTCTGTTTCTATCAAGTATACTTGGAGAGTCAAAAATGTAAGCTTTGCAATGTAATTAAAGCTCTCAAGCAGATAAAGGATTGAAAAGGTTACCAGGAAATCAGAGACTGTCATTTTGACTGATGTGGGGGGAGCAGAAAGTAGAGCAGAGTGGAAATCACTCAAAAGTGAAAGGAGATGTGTTTTTATCTGAGCAGAAAGTCTAGATATTACCTCACAGTTTCAAACATTCTCTACATTTTATTTAGTTTTCCAGCCTTATCAAAAATTGTTGGGGTACCCTGTGCAGGGCCAGGAGCTGGACTTGATGACCCACGTGGGTCCTTTCCAACTCAGGATATTCTGTGATTCTGTGAATATCTCCTCTCTTTGGCTCCAGTCAATGCACATTTTTCTTTAAAGATGGTGACAGTGGGACAGGAGCAACACGTATAAATACATAACACATTGTGCTGCAACAGACTCAAATCCTGATGACAAACCTGTCAGCTGTTCACAGTTTTGCTCAGAGGAATTACCTATTTTCTTCCATGGAGGTTACCAATAAAATTCCACAGTATTCACAGGAGTAAATGCCTTCAGGAATTGCATCCCTGACACTATTGACTGTCAACCAAACGTGATAGAAATACAATCCTGGAATGCAAGAGAAAATCTTAATGAAAATGAGGATTAATTTTGTGATCTGAAGTTGAAAAAATAGTTTATTCTAATGTTATCTTGTAATTATCACTTTTCTGTAAAAAGACAATTAGCACAATGATCTATAGGAAAAGATTGGAGATAATGGATGATTGGAGCTGGCGTGCCAAGTTATCATAAATTATTCAGAAAGTTTGTAAGAGAGGCCAATACACCATATATCTTTCATTTTATCAACAAATATTCTGTATTTGCTTGAATATTTACCAGAAATATGGCTTAGAAATTCTGAGGAATTTTGAAAGTATCCACAGATATTAATGTTTTTTTACATTATAATTGTTTCTTTCAGTTGCATCACTAAACCTCTAAAACCTAGGTTTATAAATTTCCTTAAGTTTTATGAATTCAGCTCTTTGGAGTTCAGTAAGGACCAAAAAGAGAAAAACAAACAAACAAAAAAAAAAACAGTAATGAGAGACCTGAACATGTTTTAGTTTCAAGAACAAACTCCTTGAGTATGCCCAGGACTGGAAGGGGATGCCATAGAATTTCCCCTCCTTATGTGTCAAATCATTGAATCAAAGAATGGTTTGAGCTGGGAGGGACCTTAAAGATCAACTTGTTCCAACCCCCTGCCATGGCAGGGACACTTTCCACTAGACCAAGCCTCATCCAGCCTGGTCTTGAATACCTTACAGGGATGGGATTTTCTTAAAGTTGTATTTATTTGGAGCTCTGGCAGCAGATTTTTTGTGAATGAACACTGCTCTGTTTTGAGCAAATTTCCTTAGCTTTGAGGGAATTTTCACTGAGAGGCAAAAGGAGAAAACATTTTAGCAGTATATTTTTTTTCCCCTTTAATGTTTTGGGTTTTTTTTCCCCATATGGCAGCTGCAGAAAACTCCTCAGAGGTCTGGCAGGCTCCAAGCAGCCTGAGGGAGATGGATTAGTGAGCATGGGACAGGTGAGTTCATCAGAGATGCATGAGAAATTGCAGAACTATGTGATAAACACTTCTATATCACAGGTCTCTCTTAAGAAGCCCTCACTCTTTTCCCTGTCTCACAAGGGAGAACAGCTCCAGCAAAAGCGTGCTAGAGGGTTTGCTAAGCTGGAAGTGAGAGGAGGAAACATCTGGACAGAAAACATCTGGTAATCAATGTCTGAGACTGCCTCATGCTGGAGCTGCACTGGGGGAGGGCGTGGTCTTCCCAGCTGAAGTGTGTGTGACTGGAGTGTCACTGTGATCCTTCCTTCCTTCCTTCCTTCCTTCCTTCCTTCCTTCCTTCCTTCCT